>JAGPOW010000797.1:18642047-18655271 GCA_030014935.1 Caiman crocodilus | reverse complement strand
TGTAGGATTTGGCAGTATAGTAGAGCAGCCAGTCCTGAAAAGTTGTACGTATTCTAAACTTCATTGCGGGGTGGTTCCACTAACATAACTCTTTCAAGACTGGTAAATACTTTGATATGAACTGCTTAAGCAGGTATGTTGACAGAGTTAAGCATAAGAAGCTTTTGTAGAACCCACGCGTGCCATCTACTGTAGGACATACTGTGCAATAACTGGCAGAGGTACCATAACTTGTAAAGTTTTCTTTTAAAAGAAGAAAAGAGAGCCAAACCTTTACTTAGTGACTTGAAAAAAAAAAACTTACACTGGATGTATCTGCATGTGCATTAATGCGCCTTTGCTACTGCACATTGTTTAGTACCTATAACATGAGGTAGTACCTAAATGCACAGTAGCCAGTGCTAATGCGTAGTAGCAAATGTGCACAGTCCATTTGTGATGCTTAATGCACAATAGACTAATGTGTACTGAGCATTAGCATGGCTTTTGCTGTGATAAACAAGTGGGCAGTAGAGTTAGTATACTTATGTAGTACTTAGTGCATCTTATGTAGATGCACCCACTTAGTACTAAATACATAAAAGGCAGCCTTTTTCATAGAGTATGTTGAAATGATATATATTCTGTACTCTAGTATAAATACAAACAAAAATCTAATAAGCATATTTTAGAAGTGTTGTCCATTTGTGTAATGTGGAAGTAGGTAGATATATCAGAGCTGGGTGTATGCGGTTTCTTTGGCAGAGTACTGAGTGATTTTTTTTCTAATAATCAGATATTGAGAGAGGGAGGCATTTTACCAACAGTGCTTTGCAGTGAAATAACTATATTTTTCATTTCTCTTGGAAGTATTGCTTTTTTCATAAATGTCTAAAAATAAACCCTTTGTCTTTTCCATTGTATCATTTGTGTGTGAGATTGGATATAAGAAGTCTTTCTTATATTTTGTTCTTATATTTCTTCCCTATAACTCTTGCTTCAGGAAATTTTGGCTGCTCTCAGGAAATCTTGAGTATTGCTGCCATGATGCAGATTCAGAATGTGTTTGTGCTCCCTCCAAACCAAAAAGCACAAGCTGTGAGTTCAACTTCATGACTTTTCTTGCTTATTCCATATCTCTGAATTTCTGCCAACTCTTATTAATAATTCACTGAGGAGTTACAAAATTTGATATACCTGAATAAAATGGTTTTGTTCTTGCCTATATGATTAATAATGCAAAAAAGGGGAAGCTGAGTGTGAGTCCTCAGAAGCTAGTATCAGCCAGTTTCACAGTGAATAGATAGGAAGACCTTGTTTATTTTGATCTTCTCTCCAAGATCAAAGTAGAGGAAAAAGGTAAATTTACTTTCAGAGTACAAAAGTATTTAATAAGAAAATGTTAATTTATAGGCATAAATGCACTCGAGTCTACTGGTGAGAAGACCTTATTTCTTTTGTTCAAATGAGTGTTAATTTCAGTTTTTTTATAGATTTTACTTAAGTATATGTTGAATAGTAAAACATTTGTCAACTAGAGGGGAGTTACAATATATGTATAGCATTAACATACTGAAGATAATAAGAACCAAAGTTATTAGAAATAAAGGTTGCAAATCTAATGTGTATAAAAATGCATTTCTCTTCTTTTTCCCTCATCCCTTCCAGACAAGGCAACACAGAAAATTTGCTGTGGAAGAAGGCGATCATCTCACTATGCTAAATGTTTATGAAGCTTTTATTAAAGTAAGCAATTTATGGTGTATGTGAACTTGCAGGGGGGAATAGGGTGAGTTTCAGTGGTTATGATTCTAGATGCTCAAAACTGAGACTCTTAAGGGCTTATAGACCATCCAGTTATCTAACACTTTTGAATTAACTTATGGTTACTTCTGTCACAGATGTTCCCATAATTCTACTGAGCTGACAAGACAAATGAATCCCATAGTTTGATGTTGTACAGGACACTATCTGAAGTTACCCACATCTTCATTTAGGCTGGGATTTGCAAAGAAGCCTAAGGAAATTAGGTACTGAAATGCCTTGAAATTCTTGTTCTCCTTTATTTTCTACTGACAGATTTGAGTTTCATTGGAAGTTAGTATCTGACTCCCTTAGGCTCCTTTTGAAAACCCAACTTGTTAATGTTCATATTTTGTTAGTGATGTAGGGTACTTAGTGAGCAATGAGGTTTAGTTGAAATCTTAGGCCTTATCTACACAGATAAATTATATGACTTAAGTTGTGCTGTATTGGAAGGGGAATAAACTGTAATAATACATGGTAGTTTTTATATAGCTATAACTGCATGTTCACGAGGAGTTACAGTGGTAGAAATGTTTCGGGTTTAAAAAGTAACTCCCCCTTCAGTCATACCCCAAATGAAATGGTTGTATACAAATACAAAAGCACTGGTTAGATCAGGTTTTAGAAGACTCTTGAAAGGATTATATTTGTGCCTGTATGATTTTATATACTTTAAAAGGTAAAGTATGAATTCAAAGTGCAGTAGCTATTTCAGAATAATATTCTCTATGGACAGTGTTATACCTGGAATAAATGTTTGACAACATGGAGATCTTCAGAAATAGCTTTTTTTAATAGTACTTCATGTAGACAAACACTTAAAAATAAAGTAGAGAAATGTCAACTTAAGGTAGAAAAATACTGACTCAAGCTAGTCCACATGGAGATGAAGCACTTGGATTTTGTCCTTTCTTGTACTGGAAGCAATGATTCAAGCCTAGATTAGAAAATAGGTGTTTATGGAACTGGAAGTCATTTGCAGATAATTAAAGTATGCTGTGCAGTCTGGCAGGTCATAGTTACATTGTTTGCCCATAATTTGGTATATATCAAGAAAACACTACTTGGAAAACTGCTGGATTGCTCTGTTGAGTATGGAAGCTTTTTGTAGTGTTTTTTTAATTGTTCTTGTATTGTTGCTATACAGCACAGCAAGAATTCTCAGTGGTGTCAGGAGCACTTTCTAAACTACAAAGGGCTTGTCAGAGCAACAATTGTGAGAGAGCAGCTGAAAAAGCTTCTTGTCAAATTTAAAGTACCGAAGAAATCCAGTGAAGGTAGGCGCAATGAGGCTTTATTAATTTCTTACTCGTGGATTTACCTTGTGAATAGCGTGGAGTGAGTCTCCATATTGTTGATCTATTTTCTGCTCTTATAGTACATCAATAAATACTTTGTCTTAGTGACTTAAACATATGTATAACAATGCTGGAATTTAACAATTGTTTTTTCAACACCAGCACTTAAGTCTATTTTTATCATTAGGGCTAAGTACAGACAGTTAAAAAGCCTGAGGCTGAATTGATTCAGTGTTTGCAAGTTAGTCTAAGCTGCAAAAATTGAACCAGTAAGAAAGTGAACAGACATTCACTTTTGATTCAGGAAATGCAGCCATATGCCTGCAGTGGCTCAAGCCAGGGGTGCTAGAACATGACTCTCTGGCACACAGTCAAGATGGGCTGTGTGTTCACTTCCTCTTCCTGCTGCCCCTGAGGTGTCTGGGATTTGCAGTCCACAATCACAGTAGCAGGACTCTGCAGGGTTACTCATCACTTCCTCTTCCTGCTTCCAGGTGCCTCTAGGATTTGTAGTCCACAGTCACAGCCAGCAGTAAGTTTAGCAGGGCAGGGCGCTCTGTACTCAGGGGAAGAGAAGTTTAACTCCCCTCCCTGGTCCCAGACCATGGGTTTGGGGCCAGGGTTTCCTGATGGGGTGGATGGTGGAGGGGACTGAGAGCCCTTGCTGCTGCAGCTACGGAGCAGAGGGGCAGTATCGGCCCTGCTCTCCGGAGCAGACAGCCCAGCCCAGGGTTGCAAAATTCTGCAATGTTGTGTATACAATTGTATTATCTCTAGGACACCTCTGTGGTTTTACTTAGTGATTTGATATACTATGAAATCTGAGCTGTGGAGAAGATACCAGTCTCTCTTCCTAAGGCGCTAAACGGTCTTTCCTGTCAAAGCAGAGTTCATCCATGATCTGGAAGTTGCTTTTAATGAAAGAATGCTGTGTGGGTTGTTTTTTCTCATGGCAGTATTTCAGTTTATCAGACACTCTTTAGAGGGAGACTTACTGATTCTCTTCTTTAGGTGACCCAGATCCCGTTTTGAGATGTATAATTTCTGGATTCTTTGCTAATGCAGCCAAATTCCACTCCACGGGAGCTTATAGGTAAATAGGTTCATTAATTGTTTGAAATTAACCTGTTTTTTAAAATGCTGTTTTGAAATTGTGATAAATATGCATAGACAACAAACAGGTACTTCTTGAAACACATGTGAATCCTAAGAGAAATCTTGGTCTATTTGTTAAACAGTCTCAGAAGGCTTGTAACAGTTTCTAAATGTTTCTTATCTATTCTTTTGTTGACTGAATACTTAGAGTTAGCAATCTTTATAAGGGCTTATTAGCAGTAGTTATTAATTAGCTTAGACTAGTGTGCATCTCCAGCTCACCTTAAAGCCTTTAAGGCCTTTGTTCTTCTGATGTGAACAAAAATCCATTTAATATAAGATTGTTAACTCCTAGTTCTTTCATTTATGGCTTGGGCCAGACTTGAAGCAAAGTCTCTTCAACTGGACATTTGTTGCATTAAGTCTGACTTCATTAACTTATTCTAGCTCTTTCATTGCTTAAATTTATTAGCATTCTTATTGGGGATAGAAGAATGGTGATATACAAGTGTTAAGTTGACATTTGTGATAGCTGAGTCTGAAACATTATTCTGTCTTCAAGGACTATCCGTGATGACCATGAACTGCACATTCATCCCACCTCAGTGCTGTATGCAGAGAAACCTCCTCGCTGGTAAGTTGGAGTTGCTGTCACTTAGCTCCAGGTATCAAGATGTTCTGATTAGTGACACTGATTCTAGATCAAAGTATCAATATATCTGGGAGTTCCCAGAATAGTAGTTCAAGGGATTCTTCCTTTGCAACACTATATAGACAGCTCAAACAAAAGTGATTGGTGGGGAGCATATAGGACAAAGGCATCCACATCAGCCCTGAAAGTATTGTGGTGGACATACACATAGCTTGGGTTGACATGTATGGTTGAGAGATATATGAATGTTTTGTGCTGCATTTTAAAAAAATCAGTTTAAAAAAAAGGGAAAGTATTGGGGTGATAAGATAAATGGGTAGTCAGGTACCCCTTCTACCAGGCACCAGAATAGAGATTTTTTGCTGAAAGCAATTTACCACCATATCAGGGTGTCTCTGTGGGGGACTGCCTCCATCCACTATGAGTATGATCTTGGCTTATTGATGAGGGGATCATATGGAGATTTACAAAGCGGTCCTCAAAATGCCTGGCTGAACAATGTAGGAGAAGACAGTTATTTTTATTAGGCAGACAAGGTTCCTTGGGTGAATTTGATATCTTTTATTAAACCAACCTAAATAGTTGGAGAATAGTTATTAAGCAAGCTTTCGGGTTCAAAAACCTTTTGTCAGGCTAAGGAAGTTTCAGCAGTTGGTGTGTGCTCTTCCTGGATGGAACCTTATGGATTTTTATACTTATTTATGCTTATGCTTATTTTTTTAAGCATTTTTCAATGTAGTAAATTATATATATCTTTGTATGACCCTATCCTTGCTCCAGGAAGTTTCTAATCCAAAACAGATGAGAGAAGGTTTCAGGTAAAAGTAGGCCTGCCCATATGAAGGTAAACAGAAAAAAGTTGATTTAAAGTGTGCTTCTAGTTCAGGTCTGTTTGGGTGCTGTGTCTGTTTGTATGTTTGTGTATCAGTGATTTCTTCCTGAAAAGTACTCGGTTAACAAATGAAACTCACCTTCCTGTTTACTTGGCAAACTCCACGTTGGCTCTTGCAATCGAATGAGATGTTTGGAATCAGGCATCATCATGAACAATAAAGATTTTGAAGGCCAAATTATGTTATTGAGTACACCTTTAAATCCCTGGATCAAAGTTGTGACACCCATGCACAAAACGTGCAACAAGAGCAACAATTAAACTTAGTGATTAATTCTGGTAAAGCACAAAATGGAATAAACTCCAGCTTGTTCAATCCCAACTGTGGCAATGTTTTGGGGCTAACAAGAGTAAAATACAGATTTATATTTGCCATGAAAGTCAGCACACTGAGTGCAGAACTGTTGAATACGCTGGGCCATTTTTAACAATGTCCTCACTTACTATAGAGGGTTCTCTGAAGAGATTTGAAATAGTAAAAACAGAGGGTGCTTGGAAGATAAGTGGAAGACTTCTTTAATCATATGATATGGAACAGCCTGAAAAAGCGATGCAGTGGTGAATGAGACAAATCGAGCAGTAAGAAAGAAGGGAGGATTTAGAATAGTGGTTTTCAACCTTTTTTGGAAACTTGAGACACCCTGGATAGACTCACAGTACCCCTTGGAAATACCAGCTCTTAGTTTTTGCTCTTTTTTTGACTACAGGAAAATAATAGAGCAGTTTTTCCATTGCTAAGAACTTGGATCACAACTATGGATTTCTATTTTAAATTGATATATGTTTCTTGGAATCCTGTTTGCACACTAACAGTGCTAACTTTGTGTGGCACCCTACAGCACCCTGGAAAAGATCTCAAGGCACCCCAGGGTGCTGTGGCACCCTGGTTGAGAATTGCTGATTTAGAAGAAAATCCTGAAGAAAGGACAGGATGGGAACTTGGCAGACTCAAAAGTAATTCTCTGCACTCTCTCTGGCCACCATTAGTGGAGGGTGTGGTGCTTTAATTAAAGTGGCTCTGAGAGCAGCTGTAATTAAATGCTGCCGCGTTTCCAGTATCAGCATCCCCATGTTTAAAAATGACGGCAGGGAGGCTTGACCTAGAGCTTGCTCAATGACCTTTAGTCCCCTGCCACCTCTTAAGTGCCAGGGTACTGATACTCAAGACACAGGAGGCTGCTGGGTTGTGGCAATTGACACACTCCAGTAGACTAGATTAATTGCATTGGAGCAGCCTCTTTGCTCTATAGGTGCCTTCTGTGACCTTGGATAAGCCACTTCAGGTTAGCTCCACAAAGTGACTTAGGTGTTGTAGTGTTTTACTTTTACTTATGCATTCCTATGGTGAAATACACAGCCCTGAGTTTTATAGATTTCATAGACATGGGGGCTGGAAGGGACCTCAGAAGATCATTGAGTCCAGCCCCCTGCCCCAGGGGCAGAAAGTCAGCAGGGATCATAGGATCCCAACAAGATAAACATCCAGTTGTCTCTTGAAGGTGTTCAAAGTAAGTGTTTGAACCACCTCTGGTGACAGTCTATTCCAAACCTTGGGGGCTCAGACAGTAAAGTTGTTTCTTACGTCCAGCTTGAAACGGTAGTGTAGGAGTTTGTGGCTGTTTGACCTTGTCATCCCTTGGGGCGCTGTGGTGAGCAGACGTTCCCCCAGATCCTGGTGAGCACCCCTGATAAACTTATAGGTGGCCACCAGATCGTCCCTGAGCCTGTGGTTTTCCAGGGTGAAGAGTCCCATGGCTCTCAGCCTCTCATCATAAGGTCTGTTTTCCTGACCCTTGATTATGCGTGTAGCTTTTCTTTGCACTCTCTCAAGCTTCTCCACATCCTTTTTGAATTGTGGAGCCCAAAACTGGATGCAGTACTCTAGCTGTGGCCTCACTAAGACCAAGTACAATGTGAGATTGACGTCCTGGGATTTGCTTGAGAAGCCTCTATGGATGCAAGCCAGCATTTTGCTCACTTTACTAGCTGCAGCATCACATTGATAGCTTATGTTCATCTTGTGGTCAATCATGACCCGAAGTCCCTTTCGCTTGTAGTGCTAGTCAGCATAGCACTGCCAGGCCTATAGGGATGCTGCAGGTTTTTTGTCAGGGTGGAGAACCTTGCATTTTTTGGTGTTAAACACCATCAGGTTCTTGTCTGCCTATTTCCTGAGCTTGTCAAGGTTAGCCTAGATCACCTTCCTGTCATCACGTGTGGACACTTGTAATGCATGGGTAGACTAAAGCACTTCAAAATGGTATTTTCAGAGCACAGTGAGTAGTTGCCTAAAGTAGGTAATAGAAAATGTAGAAGAGAGGGGTGCTGTCTTCAAGTTTTGTGGGCTGGTGGGAGGAACCATAATCTACTTGAAATTCAGAGCCCTGAATTTTGTTTGAAGTTGGGCATTTAAACTATTTTTATCAAAATCCAAGGGGCAGTTGTGGCTTGTTTGTTTGTTTTAAAAGCTGCTTTAGGTGACAGTAGTTTCCCGTTCTGCACAGTAGTCTAGTTGTTTAAGCCTAAGGTTCAGTCCCCCATTTCGTGCCTAAGGGGATTCTAACCCATGTAACCAATTTTGTAAAAGAGTGCCCTAATTACTGGTCAATGGGTTGTTCTGGAAGAGGGGTACTCTCAACTGAGCCAGTTGAAGTTGTTCCACACGGCGTGACATAGTCATTGAGCCAGAGGCAAGGAAAGAGTGAGCAAGTATGACTCCGGTCTAGTTGTGGGGATGCTGCCCTGGAAGCAGGGGAAAACTGGGTTACAGTCTGTGTTTCAGGAGCCATGCATATATTTTGTCCAATGACAGTATATTTTATGGGGTCACTGACTGACTGTTCTCTCAAAACTGAAGCACTTTTGAATGTAACAGAAACAAAAATCTAGGCAAATTAAGAAGTTGCCAAAATGTGAGCCTTTGGACTTCATATGCTGATGGATTAGGAGGTAGTTGGGTGTGATGGGGTGGGGCGGAGCTCCTGGAATCTGCCTATGTGTGTGAACAAATGACCAAATTATATGAAGTTGATGGGGGATGGAGACTTACCATAGAAATACTGTTATGCGGTTATCCTACAGCAAGGGAAAGCTAAGCCAGGGCACCTTTGCTGTGTTTCGTTAGCTGCCCTACTTTTCCTCTCACTTGCTGTGGGCATGTAAACAAGGTGCTATACAGCATCTCTTGTGTGGTGAGTCCGTACTTTTTTAGCTCACTTGAATTCAATTATTCATACCTCAGTCCCTTTATGGAACTAGCCCTTATTATTTTGGTGCCTGCTTTTTTCTCCTGTAAAATAGAAATAACGCACTCCCCTAACTCAAAGGGGTATTGGAGGGATAAATACGTTAGATTAGAAAGTGCTCTGATACCCAAGAGTAGAGACCATTTTAAGTATTTAAAATAAAAATGAGGATGTTAAATGATCAGCAAGGTAAGGCATGGGCTATGTATTATCTTAAACTATATGACTGTATTTAAGCTGCTTGCATGTATATGTTGAGATAAAAAAAAGCAGTCATAAAATATTTTAATTGCAATGCTGTTCAGTACATGTTGTAAAGAGCCAAATTACGATTGCTCTTTCCAATGAAAACAGGGTTAATTGAGTTAATAATGTGCTATTATGAGGCTGCAAAAATGCTGTCTGGCTGGAGGATCTATTTTAATAAATGTGGGATGTAGGTGAGCATTTCTCTCTCTCTCACACACACAAAAGCAAAGTAATAATCAATGGGTGGAGTGTTTGTCATGTCTAAGACTCCTGCTTAAGTGGGGGTGTCATGAATTCCTTAACTGGAATAGTAACTGCATCCAGCATCCCTGTTGAAGTTATGGGTTGGCTGAGTGAAGGAACACAGTACGGATTTGTAGATGCTTGTTAAATGACCTCCATAGGGAGACAGTCTTACAAATAACTTGCTTGCTTGCTTTCTTTACAGGGCTGCATAGGACATAGCAGATTGGTTTCCTAAGCTCTGGATGGTACATGCCCAGGCTTCATGCAGAGCCCTCTTCCATTAAACTCACTCCTAACTAGATACTACCCACCTCTTAGGGCTCTACTATCAGGTTATGTTGTGAGTTATGCTTAAAGGCTAATGTACTTTGGATTTGTATCCACTCCTTAGCATGTCTCTTACTTGTATCCTCTTCGTGATACTTACAATCATCCTTAGGAAATGCTTTACGCAAGTGTTCCTTGACCTCAAACTGAAAACTAACCATTCCTTTTCCTTGTTAGAAGTTTTTTTCATCTGTTCTTCCTGGTAGGTTTCTTAAGATTTTTTCATTGGAATTTTTAGAAGTTGTCTTATTGCCCCATACAGTACCTTGAGTGCCTTTGGGGATTGAATACATAGAGGTCATATAACAAACAATGGGATCTCTTCCCTGACAGCAAATACTACCCAGACCACTTCATATGTGAAATAAATAAGATGTAGAAACTTTATGTAATCCAAGCTATTTTAATCATTGCTTTTAAAATTGGTTTAATTTTTTCCCATCTCTGTGTTCTCAGGGTAATCTACAATGAGGTCATACAGACCTCCAAGTACTACATGAGAGATGTGACTGCTATTGAATCTGCTTGGTTATTGGAACTGGCACCTCACTTTTACCAACAAGGAACGGTACGGAATCGACATAGACCCCAAACGGTACCAGTGCCGTATTGGCAGCTCTTGTACTCTAAGCTATAAATATTTGTGTATGTTATTTTGTTCTACAGGAATAGCAGTGAATTGGGGTTTAAATCGTTATAACAATTTTGTATATAAACCAGAGCAAGCAGTTTTTGCTAGAATGGAGAACATAATGTCTTTCTAAACCTGACTCAAAGTTGCATTTCTCCATTTTCAGTTCCTGCAGAAATTCAGCTTTGAGCTATTTTGCACCTGAGTATAGGTATTCAGTATGTCTTCTGTCAGCAGCTGTGACTTTCTGGAGGCTCTGTGCATACAAATTTAAAAAAATCAGGAACTTTTCTGTGTATAGCACACATTTCTGCGCAATTTATTATTTCGAGCAAATACATGTAAACTGGGTAGATGTATGAGTTGGCCCCTTTTTATTAGGATTTGTTCCCTGGCTCTGCTTCATTTGAAGCAAATGAATCTATGGACCACGCAGTTCTGAAGTCTGTAGGCACCATAACAAACAACTAAACTAATTAAAGTTAGGCTGGATTTTGGGGAGTGTTGTTTCGGGGTATGTTTGATTCCCTGCTCACACAAGACTACTGCAGGGGCAGGCAACGTTTTTTGGCCATAGTGCTGAAAAACACTACAGTGCCTACCTTGGCAGGTGCCAGAGTGCCAGTATGCCAGAAAAACAAAGTGAGGGCATGGGGTACATGGCAGGATGCCCTGCCCCCCAGCCCGTGCTCTGTAGCTGCTGGAGCCCGGGCTGCTTCCAGCAGGGCTTGCAGTATTCCAGATGCCTGCTGGGGGCAACCCAGGCTCCTGGCTGGCAGCAGTTACCCATAGCCGGGGCTGGCTGCTGCTGGGAAAGCGGCATCAGCTCCATGCTGTCAGCGACTGCGCATGCATGGAGCTGATGCCAGAGCTGTGGAGCCCAGCACAGCTGTTTGAAGCCTGCCTGCTGCTTGCTGCAGCTGCCCAGAGCCTAGGCTGGCTAGAAACAGCTGTGCTGGGCTCTAAAGCCCAGCCACCAGCTCTGTGCTGGGAGCACGGGAAAGACCAGGGTTGCGCTGCCTCGGGCCTCTCCCCCACTGCCCGCTCCGAGGCATGCATGCACACGCTGGTACAGAGCTGATACTGGGGTTCCAGAGCCCAGCACAGCTGTTTGCAGCCTCCTGGCTGCAGCTGGCCCTGGCTCTGGGTAGCTGCTGCCAGCCTGGAGCCCAGGCTGCCCCTAGTAGCCAGCTGGGACACTATAAGCCCTGCTGGGAGCAGCTACCTAGAGCTGTGGCTGGCCATGGCATGTCGAGCAAAATGGTCTCACGTGCCATGCTCAGCACACATGCTGGGGTTTGCCAACATGTGATCTACTGCATGCAATAAACTAAGCAAAATAAGAGGAATTAGCCATCTTGGCATGATAGACATCACATTTTCAGACAGGAATGTGATGTCCCCTTCTTCCTTCCCCTCCACCCTGCCACAAAAGTTGGTGCCTTTTTGGCTGAACACAAAATTAAAACATGATTTGTACTAAGCCCTGAAACTGCCAAACTGACTTTAGCCCTAAAACACTAATGGGAGTAAGCTTTACAGGAGAGAGTGATGCCAGCAGATAAGGTAGGAGCAATAAAAGCACTTACATGTTAACATCTTCAGAAAGACATGGGGGAAAAGGTGACATTTTAGGTAGCAGGACCCTAGACTACTATTCATAGATTTCATCATTATATCTGTGAACAGCATTCAAATGCAAAATGGTAGTTCGTGAGGGACAATGGCTGAAGAAGCTCATCATAGATCAGGAGGCAACCTGTCATGTTATTTTGGTTTTCTTCATTCCCCACCTCCCCGTTTAAACCTCCTGAACGCCCTTCAGGGATAACCCTAAGAATAGTTTGTAGCAGTTAGCTAGATTGTTGTGATGGTCACTGTGGACCACCCTTACAAAAGAGCTTTTCCAGTGTCCTTGACTACTGTTGCATGAATTGAGGCCTTTCAAGCGTTCACTATCTGGGAATGCAAGAGTAGCAGCAGGTGGCATATCACGCTGTAGGTTTTATCCACAGAATGTGTGCATGTGAAGCTGAATGCTGTTATGCAGATGTGCAGTCCATCTGTGGCTGCATGCTGAAGTTGCTCTATCACTGTGAGGTAGAGAGCTATTAAGGTAGCAAAACTGTTGCAATTGTATTTCTATTTCAAGGTTAAATTTATGGTCATTTGACTCTTTTGCATCTCTAAAGGAGCTCACAGAGGTGACAGATTCAGTGCAACAGCTGCAGCCCTCTCCTAGGGCTCAGACAGAAGTGACAATTTTTGCCTGATCTAGCCACAGAAAGCAGCTTATAGCTGTGACCAAATGCAAGTGCACAACTGCAGACAGCTTAAAAAATGTCCAGTTGGGAGAAAATCTGACCCCTCATTGCATGAGGTATCCGATGAAGATATTTAAAAATGTAATCTGTAATTTGTGTTTGTGAAGCTCCCAGTTTGCTGCTGTTTTCAGAATGGGAGTGGGGAAAGGAAGCAGAGGAAGTTCAGTCTGGGGTTTTTTCAGCCCCCCACTGGTATACTGCAGTTCCCTCTAAGGTAGGGGGGGCTCCAATTCATGCCCCAGCACCAGCTGAGGAGCCCCAAGAATGAGCTCCCTCCATTGCCTTTCCCCCTTCCCATTCTGAAAACTGCCGGCACTGGCAGAGAGCTGTGGCCATTGCTATGGGAACCTGGGTGCAGGTTTCCAGCCTGCAGCTAAAGTCCCCTTCTCCCTAGAATCATAGTATCTAGGGTCAGAAGGGGCCTAGAGCAGGACATCTAGTCTGACCCCCTCGCCAATGGCAGGAACGAGTGCCAGGGTC
>JAGPOW010000797.1:18584766-18631190 GCA_030014935.1 Caiman crocodilus | reverse complement strand
GTATTTCGGTTGTACTGACCTTTTTTTGAGGTACAACAAGTTGAGACAGAAACAAGATTTAATTCTCAGATATTGGGACGAGTTTCCAAAAAGAAAAAAAATCATAACCTATAAGCAGAGTGGTGAAAGTCAGCAAAAATAAGGGGTGCATTTTTATAGTTAGATTACAGGCAAATACACTTATATGCATCTCGAGAGAGCTGACAGTAGGTGGCAGCAGGTCACAGTTTCTAGAGGTAGGTTGTTTTGAAAAAACATTCAGCCTACTTTTAATGGTCTCCCTCCCATTGTTCAACTTCAGGAAAAAATAGCATGCTTAAAACAGTTAAATTATAAATGGGCCCAAAGTGAGACCAGCATGGCCATGGTAAGTAACTCATGGGAAAGAGCGCCCAGAAAGCTAAGTGGTGATCTGGAGTCAGGGTGGGTAGAAATAAAACCCATAAACCAAGATGTTGCCTAGATATATTCCCTTAATTACCCATGATGTCATTAAAATAGCGCTTGTCACAAGATTTGACACTGAGTCTGGGAGCTGTAGAGGCCACGTAACAAATCAATGGCTGGATATCTTGGGCACTGTGGTGAGTGGTGGTGCACCTTCCTCTTGTGGCTCCTCCTTCTCCCCTTGTACCCTCCCTTTCTTTTAGTGTCCCTCTCTCACTTCTTTCTGTTTATCTAATCCTTTCTCAATCAAACTACATCTCTCCTTTCACCCACTCCCCCTCACAAACCGACACTAACATGTTGCTTGCCACCCCGCTGATCTCAGCTCCACTATTCTCTCCCCAACCTAGTCTGTTATCTACTTGAATTGTAAGATCTTCAGACTAGGGATAATCTGTGCATGGTGTCTGGCAAAAAGGGGCCCTGGTCTTTGTAAAAATGGCAATCAATAAAATGGGTGGGGGGAAATCTTGTAACTTTTGTTTGATTTCTCAGAAAATATATTTTTGCTCCATCTATTCGCAGACAGGTTTCACTTGCACAGAGGTTGTTCTACGTGTTGCACAGGGCTGCCATCTACTGCGGAGGATTGGACCTGCTTGTACAGAAGTGCAGAGAGGGTTGCCTATGAAAGCTTATGCATTTCTGGACAAGTTAGTCTAGTAGGTGCCACCCTGACCTCCCTTCTGCTTGACAACTGTAGGTTCAAGCTCGGTTACATTTGAGAAATGTAGCTAAGCTTAGTTATGTTTAAGGTCTTTGCTATCTTAATCTTTAATAGGAGCCTAAAGTTGGGCTTTTCAGTTTGAACACGACCTAATGTGTTTGCAGTACTTCCAATCCTGAGATGGGTTTTAAAAAAGAGTTTATATTGTGCTGTTTGATCTGTCTTTTGATTTTTGAACTCCCCCTTAGCTCTTCAGTCTGAGAGAGAGAGCTGTCCACTTGCCCAGATTGAGAGAGAAAGGTGGTTTTGGATTACTGGTGTTGCTGGTCTCACCCCTCCATATCAGCCTGTCTCCTGTCCCACAGTTAATTCTCTCACCTGCCCTCCAGATCCTGCTCTTCCCCTCCCTCCCCATCAACTCTGCCTCTGCCCCAAGTCCTAGCTTTTGTATTCAGCCCTGCTGAACATCAAATCTGAATCCTAGTGTCACTAGTGCCCCCCCTGGGGCCCTTAACCCCCCTCTTCCAGGCTCCCCTTGTCTCCTTTCTAAGCCTGGTGCTCTGCCAGGGCTGTCAGGATGGAAAAGAGGTAATCTTGTTACTAACAGGAGTTGAAGGTAATTGGGGGTGGGAGGGAGCTGATTTGGTTCCTGGGCTCTTCCTGATCCCCTTCCTCGAACAATGTGTATCCATGATGAGCTATGCCTGCTGCCTAAACCAGCCCAAGTGCTGCTTGTTGCAGGCAGGCCATCAGAGCTGGCTTCTCCCAGGCCAGGTACAGACATTACACTTTTACTAGTATAAGTGATCAGAAACCAGTCTATACCATACAGAAGTTTGGCACATGCAGACTGGTTGAAAAATGACAGAACCCCCAACCAGACGGCAAAAGTGTCTTCGGTTTGCTTGCCAATCTAAACTCTGCTGCTTACAAACCAACATGTCGTTGAGCGCAGTTCAGGCTCAGGCTTTTTGAATGTCTGCAAAAATTCCTGAGAGGGCTTGAGCTGCTTCTCTCCTTCCTGCCAGTCCTGGCCAAAAAGGCCTGTCACTCCTGAAGAATGGGTGAGTGCTGGTAGTGCCACATCCACATGAAGTGACACCAAACTGGAGTGTCTGCCACTCTATTTGAAAATGTCACTGCTCTGGTTTATTTCTAAATGTAGCCTGTGGCTTTCAGGGCTGCTGTGCTGCCATCAGACTGACGTGTTTAGCTACCTGCGCAGAGCCATTGAAGCTTCACTGAAGGTGTGTGCGAAGGTGCGTCTGTTCTGAATGCGATTGCCACCAAAGGATGGAGACCACACGCCAGTTCTTTCTACATTGAATCAAATAATTCAGAGCTGTTTTTTAATACATTTTATGTCCAGAGGGAGCCATTAATATACAAGCTGGTTCGTGCTTAGATCAGGATACAGACTTTTACTCAGGGAGTCCTGCACCAGACTTGTAACTTCTTGTTTTGTTGGAGCACATGTTTCAGCAAGACATTGTAATCTTAACCCTGTACAAAACAGTCAGTATATATCAAAGCAGCACTTGGTGCAAGCAAGGCAGGGGAAGAGTCTATTTGTACACATCTGGAACAATCCAAACAAGCTTTGAGAGCTCTGGAAGTTGCTGACAGCACTGCTCAGCCCTCCGTTGACAGGTGTTTTCCAAAATCCCCACTCAGAAGCATCAAAATGTCTTCAGCTGCTGCACCTCCCACGCAGATAGCAAAGCCCTAATGCAATCTGCTTTTTTTGGATACTGCTTTTGCTGTTACACACTTGGACATCACTTCCTGTCACAAAATAGCCACTGAATTGCATCATCCCAGGACACCTGGATGGGGTCAGAGTTCACAGAAACAAATCCTTGGCATTCAACCACTTCCTTGTTGTGCAGACAGACTCAGTCTCTCTTGGGCCTGGTTAAAGTGCGGACACAGTGAGTTCCCCAGTTTTAAATTACAAGATGTTGCTTAGGCCTCTTGAAGAGTACGGTGCATTATTATTTTACTCAGCTCTTTCTGGGTGAATCAACAGAGCCTTGTGCCCAGAGAAGGTGGCTTTCTCTAATTTCCCCCCAGCATAGGGATGTGCTTGGTTTAAACAGGCTTGCAAGTGGGAGACCTTTAAAATCCCTTTAGACATTGTTTCTGGTCCTGGGATACAAACTTTTCTAATCCAGCCATGTAGAAAAAAATTAAGAACCTGTATGGCATATGGATGGCGGAGGTGCAAAGTCCACTTACACCAGCCTGCACACAAGCATCTTCCTACAGGGCCTCCTCTTCCCCATGCAGTTGCTGTGTATTTGCCTGATTCCTTTTGCACCTGGGAGTTACCACACTGAACTCAGTAGAGGCCTCCAAGCTTCACGGCCAGTGCGTCAAACACAGGATCTACAAATAAGTAACACTACTTAGACACCAAACTCCTGTTGCTGTTACTGTCGCTCTGCAGTGGCCCAGAAGCTAAACTCTGTACCTACCTGCATATAAAACCTCTCAGGAAAAAAAAGGATTTTATTTCCCTCTTAGTCTGTTCTCCCTGCTGGTGTGAATTCAGGGCTTGGACAAAAAAACAGGATGATGTCTCTGAGGACTTCCTTTTTCCTGGAGCAAGCACACACTTCCATATTGCCTCTCATCAACACTCACAGTAACAACCTAGAGAGGCTACCCGGAGGGAGTGAGAGCTCACTCCCTAAGATCACAACGGGAAGTTAATTGCTGAAATGTGTGAGGTGTTGTGTGTACATTGCTCTAGTCCTATCTGTTAAATGAAGAAACTCTCCCTTTTCCACAGCAACTCATCTTGTGTTTATTTAGGCAGAAGGTAGGACAGGGTGTCACCCTTACACTAACAGGCTCATAGCCTCTGGTGAAGTAAGCTGTCGCCTATGAAAACTTATCCTTTTTGAAACAGTTAGTTTGTAAAGTGCCACCCTGTGTTTCCTTCTGCTTGACTTCAGACCAAGAGAGGCTAACTACCTCTCTCTTGTCTATTTAAATTGAAATTGTTTTTTGGTGGGGGTAGGACAGTGCGTTATGTGCACCCAGTACCTTGCACAATAGTGCCCTGATTTCACCTGAGTCTTGCAGGCTCAATTCTAATGCCGAGCAACAGGAGGAGTTGGGAGGTGTACATGGAAGAACTGAGAAAGTTATATAGGCTAAGAGAAAGTGAGCAAAATGATGCAAAAAAGGAGCTCCTCTTAGAAGGAAATGAAACAGAAATGCTGTATCAGCATCCTGGTCTTAAACAGCTTGGAAGCTGTTTGGCATTTTAAGAACTGACTGCTCACCATCGAGCCAGACCCTGACCCAGACGCCAGGCCCCTGATGCTCTGAAGTGGCCAATAGATGAGGGCTAGTGTTTCTGTGAAACATTGATCGGTGCAGCCCATCTGAAATGTAAATATAGGCTGCGAGAGTATAAAGTAACAGTGCAGACAGATGCTGCTAGCCATCCAATTGGTCTGAATGCCAAAAGGGCTCTTCATTGCTCCCTTGGGAAGGAGCTGGCCAGGGAGGAGATTCCAGGGACGTATTTCAGAGATAAATTTACATGCGCTCAGAGCAGAAGAGCAAGCCAGAGAGGAGCTTCTCTTACTAGAAACCTTTCAGATTCTTGGAATTTGCAGCTATTGATCACTTAACTCTTTGCATGATGGAAAGAATCACTGATGACTGAGAAAAGGACTTGCTGCGATCAGCTCTCAGGGAAAGGCTAGGACACTACGCAAGCACACTTGAAGTACACTTGGAGCACAGTTGATTTCAATGGCCTTGAGGGAAATGTGGTTGGGTCTTCTGGAAAGTCTTCTGGGTATCTGTGGACAGTGACAAATGGGAGGAGAGTGCTACCTTCCTATTCCACCCTGTACCGATATCTCAGATTCTAGCTGGAGGAGCCACTTCCAGGGATGGGAAAATTCAGGGGTGTCACTCTAGGGATTCCTGGGATCTACCTCACACTACATATAGGCTGCTGTCATCACACCTTGAAGTGCTAGGTGGAACAGCTGTAGTTGTTGTGTAGGAAGAGGCGAGTGTGGCGGTAGAGGTCACAGATCACCCTCCGTTTTGGAAGGTGGGTTTTGGGGCTGTGTGGGATAGAACAGGCAAGGTCTTGATTCAGTTTCCAACAGGCTATCATTACTATGGTTATATAATTCTAATATAATAAAGGGCTTTGTCTGTCTGTCCATAATGCTTTTGGAGCCCTTTGATTGGTTACTGAAACCATCAGAGAGCTCCAAGAATGTGCTGGCCTTGCCCCCCTGCTGCATCCCAGCCACCACGGTGGTGCTCCACCACCTCCGAGGAAGGGGACTGGGGGGCAGGCCAGTGGTGTGGGGTGCTGCTGGAGGGGGATGGAGGGGATGGTGGGCAAGCTTCCCCCTTTGCTCCTGGGAGGCAGTGGTGTGGGGGGGGAGTGGGTATTAGATTTAGGGTTAGCAAACTTCTCCTCTGTCTCCACTGGCCCTCCCTCCCCACCCCATCATTCTTGATGGGCAGTTTGCTAGTATTTAAATAAAAATATTTTAGCTGTTAAATTCTAGTTCTTCATGCTTAAAGGAAACACAATGGCAGCATTGCCAACCTCAGTGTTCAAAAACTAGGCCTCACAAAAACCCAAGCTGGGATTAAACTTTTGTTCAGTTTGTATTCTTTCCATTTCCCTTTTGACTTCAGAGCCTTTAGGAAACAGCCAAAGCATTGTTTCTAGCCTTTCTCTATAACTTTGAAGGCTAGAAAGTAAAGGCCTGATAGTTGGAGAATCCCAGAGACTGGGCCTTTGAGGGAGACAGACACTGAGAGACTCAGTAAAAGGTATAAGATTTGACAACACTGGCCTTTGCTTTCCCTTGAAGGATCGTTTATCTTACTGTTTTGGTCCCACTTCCTGCCTAACAGTGCTTACATAAAGCACAAATAGCTCCCAGGTCACATATGACAGGTGCTTATAGCCCATTTCGTTTCTCGTGATACAGTAATTTGTTTCACTCCCTTGTGGATTTTTTAAAATCCTTATCAGCAAGGCATTATCTGTCTCCATCTCAGCTGTTTATAACTTGGTTAGCAAAGGGTCTTTATCACAGCAATAATTTCCTGATCACATCATCCTTCCCCTTACCACAACATCTATCTTTGTGGTTAGACAGTTAGTTTGGGAATCTGTATCACAGAACGTTAAACAAAAACAAGGAGGCCTGGGCTGGATTCAGTCTCTCATCTTACAGATACATATTAACACCTGCAGAAAATAATTGTTTTGTTTAATTCTTAAAAGTGGATTCCAGCAACAAGACTGTGGGATCACCTGTGCTGAAGTGCTGAATTATTCCATGAATTGTTCTGACTCAGTATCCTGAGTTAGGTATGGTTTGTGTCAGGGGTTTTCAACCTTTTTAACAAATATTCCCCTTCTATCTCAAGGTTTCAGCTCACGTATCCCTTTATATATTTTTCTTCCTTTTTAATGATACCAATTATGTGATATAAGGCAGGCTACACTAATTAACATTAAATGCATTATTAATATATGCAGCGTTCAGCTGGTAAGTCTGTTGGAGGAGGGAAGGGACAGGAGGGGGGTGCAGATTGAGGGCCCTGCGGTAGGGGAGGGAGTGGGGCTGCGGCTGGAGCTGGGGCAGAGGCAGGCGCTGCACAGTTAGGGTGGAGCATGGGACGGGGCTGCAAGCAACTCATCCAGGGGACATGAGGGGGGAGGGTGGCTGTTGTCACTACATGTGCCCCGGGAGGGCATGAGGGGCATGTGCCCCTGGATCTGTGGGTGGGTGGGCTGCCACTGCGGGCTGGAGCCGGGGCTGTACCAGGCTCTTCCTGGTGGGGGGCTGGGCCAGGCTGCATTGGGGCAGGTAGTGGCGCTGGGAGCGGGGCTGCTGGAGGGGTGCAGCCACTCCAGAATTTGCCGTAGGCCCCCCTCCAGCCCTCCCTACTAGCACCTCCACTGCCCACCCTGAACACAACCCACCAGGAACAGCCCAGCGCTGCCCCAGCTTGCAGTGGCAGCCCACCCTCGCCCCACGTGCAGATCCACAGGTACCCCCCCATGCCCTCCCAGGGGTGCGTGTAGTGGTGGGAACTGTCCCACACGCCACCCCAGCTGGTCAGCCCTGGCTAGGCAGCCCCTGCCTCAGCCCCACTCCTTCCCCTACCGCTGCGGCCTCGATCTGTCCCCCCCGCCCTTCCCTCATAACAGACTTAGCAGCTGGACCTGCATGCTCTCCATGCTTTCGGGCTACACTCCTGGCCCCTTCATGCTGCGCTGCAGCTGCACACATGCACGCATGCAGCATTTATTGGCCACATCAGACAAAAAAGGCTGATTGCCAATACAGTCAATTTCCCTTATATCGGTGCTGATCCGATATGGAACCAATACATCTGTGAACCTCTAATTTTTTTCTCATTCATTCTGCATACTCCCTATGACCTTTTTAAATACCCCAAGGGGTACACGTACCCCCACTTGACAACCACTGGTTTATGTTACCTGGGTACTGGCATTTTCCATACTCAGTTATCCATGAGGCCTTTTCAGTAGAAGCAGCTATGGCTCTGTCACTCACCGTGGTTGCATGTGTGTTTTTCAGTTTAAGGGCCCTTTAAAGAAGGCCACTTGGGTGTCTGTCATGGGAACTGAAAGGACTTCTCCAGAAAAGAGCAGTGCTTTGGAATACCTTGCTGCAGACCACAGCTGCCTCTGTAAAGAGGTTTCATCTGAATGGGAAGCTTTTCAATACAAAAGCAAGGATAAACAATGAAGTTTTTTCTCAGATTCTGTACTCAGTGTTTTGAGCTGGTGTGTTACTATCAGCATATTGCCACTGCTTCTGTGAGACATCTGCAGGTGGTCATCCCTGTGTGTTCACACTTGGAAAGCCAGCCATGGCAGTTTGCATTATGGGCTGGACAGCAGAACACCATCCTGTCCAGCAGATCTACCCAAATTGCTGGGAAGCATTGCTTCTGGCCCTAAATAGTAAGAGGAGGTGGTGGGCATGCCGCTCTTTCTGAGGACCTAGTCTGTATTTTGTTATTCATGTATTACCTTCTCCATGCATTTGGGATTCCTCTACTGATAACTCTTAATTTCCATACCTCTGCCATAGAGTCCTATTAACTCTCTTTAGCAGAGTGTATCGTCTGAATACCATACAAAGGGAAGATGGATAGACTAGGAGAAGAGCCAGCAAACTAGGGAAGCTAAAAGATAGGGGAACCTACTATTCAGTTCTCAGTCATTTGAGTGAAGTTTCCATTAGGGTTTGGACTGTCTCCAGAAGGCCTTGTGCCCAAGTAAGCAATAATTTCTGGCAAGACAGATACTAGAATCCCTTCCTCAGGGGTACTGTAAAGTGTGAAGGGAGTTGGTCTTAGGCAAACGTGTGCCCTAGAGAGGACATTTGGCTATTCCCACTCAAAAACTGGGAGGAGAGGTTCTCACATAAGAAACTTCAAAAGAAGTTTAATAAACACAATGTTGACTTCAATGAACTGTGCAGTATTATAACATATTCCATGAAGCTGACTCCATTTCCTGCTGGTTTTGTATATCTGCATGTGTCTAGAAGCTTTCTTTACAGATTAGGTTATTTCCTGTCATCTTTCTACCTTAAAGAGGTCTATTGTAAAGTGAGTCTATCTGGTGATGGAGATGGAAAGTTTTGGGTTCTGTTCTTGCCTCTGTCACTCCCTGGACAAATCACTCTGCCCTTCATTTTAGTTCACTGTAAAAATGGCTGCAATATTTATCTCCCAAGGAATTGTGACTTCTGTATTGGTCAAATATTTCGTAAGCTGTGAATAAGACTCACTTTGAAAGGGCAAGGATTTTTTGGCATGCTGATTTATATTGCTTTGAAGCAAAAATGTTTTTAGGTAGAGCTGGCTGAAAAATTCCAAGTGAAAATATTTCTGGTGTTTGTTGAAAACTAAATCTTGTGGGGAGAGGTAGAATCGTAGGTAAATTGATGAGTTTTACTATTGTTATTTTAACAACTACAAAAATGAGTATTTGAATGTTTAAATGATTTGTTTTCAGTTTTCAAAATAATTATAGATTTTTGGATTTTGGATGTGTTTCTGCCTCCTTTTTACATATTACTTCATCCCCAGTAGAGATGGGGCTGGGAGGTAAAAGCCCACTCATTTGTCCCCTTCTCAGCATGTTTTCATGGGGCAAATGGAGGGAAAACATTTTCTTACCAGAGAAGCATGAGGAATTACAAAGAGAGAGAAATTGTGAGCCTTTACGAGCTCTTTCTTCAACCACAGTTAGTCAACTCTCACCTGTCTGTCAGTCAGTGTTTTTCAGGCTGCAACCTGACACGGCCACCTCTTCAGCTGTTCTCTTCATAGCCATGCATGATGCACCTGCCATTGCTCAGATGCTAATTTTTGAGAGAATTTCTCATTTGCTGCTGTGTGTCTGCAGTAGTTAGCCTGAAATTTGTCCTGCAAAGGGGCCAAGTTTGGGTATGCTGAGAAACCCTCTATTATTATCTTGATAGTAAGTACCCTATAGTTAATACCTGTAGCATGATTCCCTGCGTTCCTAAATGGGTACTATTGCCAACACTATGGCAAATATCACTATTGACAGCAACCAGATTAATTGTGCTGCCTGTATGTTTGAGCTTCTTGGGGGGTTTTTTTGTTGTTTTTTTTTAAGAGCCAGCTTGTTTGTGAAGCTCAGTAACTTGATTTAGAGTGAAGAAAGTCCAGACCCACATTTCCCAGGGAAGTGCCATACCTACTAGGCTCTAAGCCTGTCCTGTAGTTGTTCTGCCACTTTTAAAAAAAAAAAATAATTCAAGATTCAGGGGACCAGAGAGAGGAGGGAGAAGAAACCTTGGCTTTCCACTACTGATTAGTGCACTCAGCTGGAAAAAGGGAGGCCGGGGCAACAGTACTTGTATAAAACAACACTCTTTTCTTCACCGTGGGGATTGGTATACTACAGTCTTCAGATATTGTTGTTGTGGGGACTGCGTAAGGATCATAAAGAGATGAATAATTTGCCTTGCTTTCTGCAAGCTGCATACATTTGGTGCTAAGCTGCTCCTTGAACCACTGGCCCTTGCCGCGTCTTGTTCTGGCTATGATCCCCCCAGACTTGGAGAAGTGAGCACAAGCACTCTGAGCAAAAGTGAAAGCTACGGAGTCTGGGATGCTGACACCAGAGACAAGCCAGGCTCGGAGGCACTCAAGTAACAAATTGAATGGTGAATATCTTAAGATGACTCTGGTTTATTGTCCAGATCAGGTCAGCGGAAAAAATATTGGGAGGCTGAACAAAGAGACAGGCTGCTTTAGCAGATAAATGGACTGATCATTTCATATTGAGGAACAATCTCTAAAACATAGTTTACTGCGCAGTTGAGGGCTGAGGCATTTGCTGATGCCAAGAGCTCCTGCTCTGACCCTAGGCACGAATGGAATTAAATGGCGCAGTGTTTTTTGATGGTTAAACTCCCCGAAGAAGACACTCCATTTGTTACCAGGGCTCTGATGAAGTAAAGTGTGGTTTATATGTACAAGGCCGGCCTTCAACTCATCTCAGAATGAATGGAGAGGTAAAATTGAATTTTACACTCCTGCTGCTATGATTAATGTTCAGGCATTCAGGTGCAGGGGCTGACCACAAGAGGGCACTGCAGGTCCATGGTGGTGCACTAGGAAGCCTACCTTAGTCCATTTATGCACAAAAATGCCAAATAAAGGGGAGTCTGCATAAATGAATAGCTGTTGTAAGAATAAACCTGTTAGAGCAATAAATTTCCTACACATCCGTCTCAGCAAAGCTCTCTGATATGAGGCTGCACCTGACAAAGGAATAAACTTGTTAGATGAATAAAAGAGCACATATACATTAAATCAGGGAGTCTAATGCCATGCCACAAATACAAGGCTGCAAAGTGCAGGTCCTTCAACATGCATGCTGCACCTGACTGAGAAATATTAAGCGAAATAAAGCTGTTTGAAGGCAATGCCAACACTTTGCTGGGGCTGTGCTGTGTAGATGGAATTCTTCATCTCAAGGCTAGAAATGGCAGTGCCCGTGCCTTAGTACTATTCCTGCTGGGAGCAGAGGTATTCCTTTGTGCAGGCCTGTGAGAGGCCAATCATTTTGTGTCCAGAAGATCTCAAAGCACTTTACACGCACCAGAGACTGAAGCTGCCCAGCCCCCCTGTGAGGTAGGGGGGTTGTAGTATGCTTGAGAGAACGGAAAAGGAGATACAGAGAGACACTAGTGATGCATGCGGTCTCTCTGGGGTAGGTGGTAGGAACAGACATAATATAGAAGTCCATCTTCTGTTGAGCAGAATCAGCCCATCTGGCATCTATACATGGGATCAAATGGAGGGGAAGTAGTCCTCAGCAGTATGCGGCTGTAGTCCTCAGACAATCTCTTGGCCCCTGGCACTATTGCTAGTGAGCCGGTTCTCTCTGTACCTTAGTCTTCTTCTCGAGCTCCAGTGGAGAATAGGGAGATCTAGGAAGGGCCTTTTGTTGCTAGAGATCTGACCCCTGCCTCCTGCAGATATTGTGGGAATTTGTAGTTCTAGGGGAGAATCTATTGCTCGTCCCATGGAGTGCAGATGCTGTTCCCTAATTGCTCCATCACCACTTTCATTCTCTGGTGAATCAGGAGAGACATGGAGTGAGCTAGACAGTGCTTCATATCATCTATTCAGTGCCCCTCCCCTCCTCGTGTTGGCGTTTGAGTTAATTTTCAAAAGCATACTTCACCCAGTCTATTGAAACTGAGTGAGGTTTGCCAAGGTGAACACATACGTTAGAGGAGCAAATGTTTAGGGTAGCAAGGAAGAAATGCAATGGAAAGCTGCCCCAAGTTAACTGATCTGCCTTGGGCCCCAAGATAAGAGAGACTTTCTAAACCAGGAGAGTTTTGGACCTAAAGGCACAGGCCTGTTGAAAGAAATAGGCTGTGCTGTCTCTGTATAGTATATTTTTCCTGCAGTGTTGTATATAAATTCTTTGCCCCATAAGCATTGAGGCAGGTCCTATTAAAGCAGCACTTGCTACCACCACATAGTTAATGCATCTTGTAGGAAGTAGCTGCAGGACCAAGCTTAAACCATGCATTGTATTAGCTCAGATAGAGATGTTCAAAATCCCCAAAGGAAGAGGGTTTGTATCATTTTTTATTTGTAAATAATATACCAACAAATCAAACCAGGGAAATGTTACTGTTACAGAAAAAGTGCTATCTTGATGCAACAAAGATTAACGTTTCAAAATTCAAGACTGCCTTCAGACTGAGAAAAAAGGATTTGTATCACCCCATACTAAACTTTGAATGTGTTGCTGCTGTGATATTGATGCAGTTATGATGTAAAATTGGAAATTTCATAAATGTTAACATTTCTGAGGTGCAGAATTGCCTGGGATTAAGGGAGTTTTTGAACAAACTTTTACTGGGGAAGAAGTTGTCAGTTCTCTCATTTTTAGTTTTATTTCTTATTTGTGTAAATCTGGAGTTTTTGCAGGGTTAGATAGCTAAAATCACTGGTCTATAGAAGAAGAAAACAGTAAACTGACATGTCTCACCCCCTGCCACTTCCCTCAGGGCTTTTAAAAGCTAAAAATAACAGTCTGTAATAAAATCAAAAGAAGTATGGAGACCTATTAGATCTGGTCTACTGAAGGCAATGGGCTTCTTCACAGGGGGCCATTGGTGTGGATTTACAGGATTGGAACTAGAGCTGTACAAATATCGATCTTTTTGGTTCATTGGGTGAACTCAAAAATTAAAAAAAATGTTACAGGTTGATCCTATGCATTTTTAAGAAGAAGTGAGAAACAAACTGAAAAATATTTTGGCTTAATTAAAATGCTTTATTTAAATGAGATATATTATTCTATCTCTAGTTATTTTTTCTCATGTTTTAAAATTTAGGCAGACTTCAAAATAAAAAGTCAGGATGTGCTATTCAGATGTGTGCATTCAGAAACATAGAAATGAAACATTTTGACTCCTTTTTTTGATTTCCCTCCCCAGTTTCCACTCCCCCCAGTCTCCCAACAATATTTCGATACATTCAATAGGAATCTGTGAATAAATGTTGTCAATACAAGTCAGCAATTTTTGATGAAAAAATACTTGCCCAAATAATTTCAGCCAGCTGTCATTGGAATCCTAAACTTGCATGTAAGAAAATCCTATCCTGTTTGACTTGAGTAGAGGCTGCATGAGTTGTCTTTGAATTATCTCATGGGGGCCAAGGTTTTCCCATTTGAGTACCACTTTATCCCTCAAAATACACTGTAAATGATTCACAGACTTTTTCTTTTTTCCCTTTTCTTTTAACTGGCCCTTTGTTTAGTAGCAAGTTTCACTTGTACATCGCTACAACATGTTACAGCCATTCTGATATCTCAAAAATTATGAAGTTGAGAAACTGAATATTTTGGATCAAGGTTTTAGAAGGCTTCAGGGACTGTTTAATCTTCAGTCATGCAAATAGATGCTTGCACATAGTGATGTATACTTACTATGTAGCTTGTCTAAATCTAAAACTCTTCCAATTAAGGATGAAAGACATTTTCTCCAATTACTAAGTCCCCAAAGTTCTAGGAAGCAGGATATTTGGGTGGTAAGGGCAGAAAGGGGGCACTTTTTGCCAGAATATATTACTCAGAAATATTCCATGGGAAGTATTGATTTTATTCTCCCTGGGGTGGCAAATTATTAGCTTTAAAATCAGCTATCCGAACAATAAATGTAGCTCGAAAGGTAAATGATTGGAGCATGGAAACACTTCTGCTGTATAATAAACCAGGCCAGGGCTTGGGAAGACCTGTGCTTTGCAAGTGTCCCTAAGAGATAATTTAGACTTGGTTTAAGATGAGATTGTTGGGAGAGAGGAGTTGGGAAACAGTTCTAGGGAATGTTCACAGCTTGCCATGCTCTGTGAAATGTGCTTTATTTTGTTCAAAAACCAACCAATATCTTCCCTTCATTAATCAGATTGTGTTTAACTTTGTGCATCATCTGCAACTAGCAGCCTCAGATAGTAAAAGGGACTTAAGGGATGGGGTGGCAGTTGAGTTTGTTTCCTTTCAGTGTCTTTGCTCTTTGTGATTACTCTTTGTGACTGCTAACCAAGGGATTAGAAGTGCACTGATACATCAGTCCAATATTGGATCAGCACCAATATAACGAAAATTGTCTACATCAGAAATTGGCCTGATGTGGCTGATAATTTGGCCAATAAATGGCCCGTGCATGCACACAGCAGCAGCGCAGCACATAGGCAGTGAGAAGCACAGCTGGCAGTGTGGAGAGCTGTGTGCAGCTGGTAAGTCTGTTGCAGTGGAAGGGGAGAAGGCCTTTTTAATTAGAGCAGGTATCAGGGCACTACTCTAATTAAAGGCTTACTGTCATGTGTATTAAGCCTCCCCCCCACAAGTTTTAAAATGGTCATGGGGGTGATTTAACTTAAGCACATTTGATGAACTTTGGTTAAAGCGCCCTCACATGTGTGTGGGGGGGAGGGGAGGGAAGAGAGGGAGGCTTAATGCATGTGACAGTGAGATGATGATGGAGCAGTCTAATTTGAATGCAGAGCAGACACATTCTAATTAGCACACAAACCAGCACGTCTATAAGCAGCCAAAGACATCTGCATAAGATATCCACCATCATCAGGATTCAAACCATCGCTGTGGTTTACACAGGCCCTTCAATAATGATTTTGGGCATTCCTATAATAGCAAATTTACATGACGGTGGTGTAATGTGGCAAGATGCCTTCCTTGTCCCGAACAGCTTACGGGTGACAGACTCTCCTTGTTACAGGTCTGGTGGGATTTAACTCGGATTCAACAAGAGGTATGAACCTCTTGCAGCCCCAGAAGAGCCTGAAGAGCTGCCAGCCCCTGCAGGCAATGGAGGCTCACTCACAGCTACCATCCCTGCTCTCCCTAAGGCCACATGTAGAGCGGTCGTGGTGGGAGACTCCCTCCTAAGGGGTACCGAGGGCGCAATCTGTCACCCTGACTCCTTAGCCCAGGAGGTCTGCTGTCTCCCGGGACCCCATATCCAGGACGTAGCCAAGAGGATCCCAAAGCTCATCTGACCCACTGACCACCAACCTATAGTTCTTATCCATGTGGGCACGAATGCCACAGCTAGAAGCAATCTCAGCTGGGTCATGAAAGGCTACAGGGCTTTGGGAGCAGGCCCTAGGGGCTTGGGGGTGCAGGTGGTGTTTTCTTCAACCCTCCCAGTTTCTTGTTATGGACTGAGGAGGGAGAGGAGGATCGAGGTAGTTAACCAAAGTGTGCGGCGCTGGTGTCATCATGAAGGCTTTGGCTTCCAGGATCACAGTCCACTCTTTGGTGAGAGAGGCAGTAGTCTGTGGGAAGAGATGGCCTCCACCTCAGTGCGCTGGGGAGGAGGCTCTTCTCAGCCAGAATAGCTGACCTGCTCGACTGGGCTTATTCCCAGCTCCTGGGGCAAAGGCAGCAGGGTACAGAGCCTCAGCCTGCAGCAGGCAGCCTGCCTCTACCCTCGGCACAAATTTGGGGGTCACCTGTCCCTCATGCCTCCCTCAGGGGTGCAGCAGGGGCAGGGAGCTGCCCACCCCTCCTCTGCTGCTCTGTTGCACAACCCGTGACCCATCCTGCCTGCCTGCCTTCTTGCCTCTCTGCCTCCCTGCCTGCATCTGTCTGTGTGTCTGTCTGTTTGTCTGCTCCTCACTCCCAACTAAGCCCACTGGGGGTTGGGGGGACTACTGCCACAGCAAATCCACTGAGCAACTTTTGCAAATCCAGCAGGCTAAGGCACTCAAGGGACCCCACCCCTACCCTGACCCTGGAACAATGCGTAGGGAAGACTAGGGCTTCCAATGGGACACTTACGTGCCTGTACACCATTACCAGGAGCTTGGGGAATAAATGGGAGGAACTGGTCCTCCTGCTAAACAAGAATGACTACAATTTCATAGGGATACCAGAGACCTGGTGGGACTCCACCTATGACTATGCCACAGGTATAGATGGTTATACCTTGTACAGGAGAGATTGGACAGGGGTGTAGCTCTCTATGTCAAGGAAAGCTACACAACCCTGCAAGCTGACATTGGCATCCAAGCTGGATGACTGGAGACTCTCTGGGTTAAAATCCATGGCAAACATGGCACAGGGGACACAGTGGTAGGAGTCTACTATAGACCTCCTAATCAGGATCAAGAACTCAACTAGGAATTCGCCAAGGAACTGGCTAAGGCTGCATGCTCTTGGTGCATGGTTGTTATAGGAGACTTCAAGTATCCAGGCATCTCGTGGGAAGAACATTTGGTTGCATGCGTGGATGACTATCTGACTCAAGAAGTCTATGGACCTACAAGAGGCAAAGTGCTGCTTGACCTGATACCAGCAGTGGGGAATGATCTAGTCAGTGATTAGTCAGTGACCTAATGATCAAAGGGAAGCTGCGAGACAGTGACCATGAGCTGATCACTTTCACTATTCACTGTAAAGCTGGCAAGTCAGTCAGCAATGCAGAAGTCCTCAACTTCAGGAAAGCTGACTTTGACAAGCTCAGAAGGCTTGTTGTCGAGACTTTAAGGGACCATGATCTGAAGGAGGTGGGAGTTCAGGATGACTGGTGATGGGATCGATCCTGAAAGTACAAGCAATGTCTATCCCATCTTGGAGGAAAGGCAGCAAAAAGGCACAACAGCCCCCTTGGCTCTGCAGGGAATTTGTGGACCTCCTGCATCTAAAAAGACATACCTATAAAGGATGGAAGACTGGAACCACCGTAAGGAGGTGTATTTTGCTCTGGTCCAGACCTGTTGGGAGCAAATCAGGAAAGTCAAGGCTGCAACTGAACTCCAACTGGATACATGTATCAAAGACAATAAAAAGTCCTTTTTTTAGATATGAGGGGAGCTGGAGGAAAAGCAAGGGTAACATTGGACCCCTGCTAAACCAGATGGGACAACTGACAACACCTATGCCCAGGAAAAGCCAACCTGCTTAATGAGTATTTTGTGTCATTTTTTTACCAGCCCAAGGGATGGCTATGCTCAATATGGTACAGGACGGCCAGGATGAGGAAGTATTGTTATCCTACATCAATGTAGACCATGTGAAGGAACACCTTGAGAGGCTGAACACCTTCAGGTCAGCTGGCCCAGACAGTTTACACCCAAGGGTACCTAAGGAGCTGGCAGGCATCATAGCTCAGCCTCTGGCACAGATCTTTGAGAACTCCTGACACTCAGGTGAAGTGTCAGAAGATTGGAAGAAGGCCAATGTAGTGCCTATCTTTAATAAAGGGAAGAAAGTAGATCTGAGAAACTACAGGCCTATCAGCTTGACCTCTATCCCAGGGAAGATCTTGGAAAAAATTATCGAAGAGACCATTCTTGACAAACTGGCTGATGGCAACATCCTGAGGGACAGCCAAGGCTGGTTTGTTGCAGGTAGGTCTTGCCCAACCAATCTCATCTCCTTCTATGACCAGGTGACATATCACCTGGAAAAGGGAGCTTGACATCATATATCTTGATTTTAGAAAAGCCTTTGATCTGGTGTCCCATGATCTCATGGAAAAATTGTCCAACTGCAGCCTCGGCTACATCACAGTCCAATGGCTGGGGAATTGGCTTTGAGGTCAGACCCAGAGTGTGGTAATAGACAGAAGTAAATCATCGTGGTGTGTCATGACCAATGGAGTCCCCCAAGGCTCCATCCTTGGGCCTATCCTTTTCAACAGCTTCATTAATGATGTGGACATTGGTGTCAGAAGTGGACTGGCCAAGTTTGCTGATGACACCAAACTTTGGGTTAAAGCGTCCACACCTGAGGATAGAATGGTGATTCAGGCTAACCTAGACAGGCTCAGAAAATGGGTGGGTGAAAACCTGATGGCGTTCAACACTGAAAAATGCAAGGTACTCCACCTTGGGAAAAACCCACAACACGCTTATAGGTTTGGCAGTGCTACGCTTGCTAGCACCGTGGCCAAAAGGGACTTGGGGGTTATGATTGACCACAAGATGAATATAAGCCACCAATACAATGTTGCAGCTGGTAAAGCAAGCAAAACTCTGGCTTGCATCCATAGATGCTTCTCAAGCAAGCCCTAGTATATTCATTTTAGGTAATGAAGGGGACTCACAAACATCTTCATTATGAAGCATTTCTCCCATTAGACCCTGTCTAATAGAAGAGAAAAGATCTTATTCATAATAGTCACCCCCAGAGGTGAGTCTTAACTGAGAATGTTGCTTAAACCCCAGCCTGTTTCTTTTTGATGAGAACACGCCTGAAAAGCTGGGTTACTTTTTCACTTTGTAGTAAGTGGATCACTTGTTTGGAGCTGGGTAACTAATGTTATTACAGAGACTTTGGTGTCTTAGTAAGACTGAAGGGCTCAGCATATGCTGTTTCCTCACTTTACCAATGGAGCAGTTTTTGTGGGGATTGTGTTGGGGAAAGGATTTTTAAAGATCTGTTTTAAAGAGACTGCACTATTTTGCAGGAAGGGCCCTGAACAGTGACTTGAACATAAACTGCCATTGCTGTAGAACAGTGGTTTTCAACCTGTGATACACGCACCTCTGAAGGTCCACAGACTATGTCTAAGGGTCTATGAAAGATGACTATGATCAATCAAAAGTATGTGACTACCCACCCTTACGATTCAAAGGGGCGTGCACCTCCATTTGAAAGTTTTTAGGGGTCCACAAATGAAAAAACCTTGAAAACTACTGCTATGGTGCCAGTAGTATTTTTAAAGGGACTGCTTGGAGCCTGTGGATGTTGGGAAAAAACTAGTTTGAATGGGTATGCTTGCGGCTGTGCTAATAGCGAAGCTGAGGGAAGGAGCAGCATTCTCCAGAATAGGGTTCTGTGGTGTGAGGAGCCTGAACACCTCTGCACTGGGAACTGGAGATCAGGGCTCTGAGAGGCATGGTTGATGATGTCTGAGCAAACCCTCCAAATTAGTACAGAGAGTGTTCCCGTTTCCATTTTACAGAGTGGGGGTGGGGAAGACAGCAGGCTCCCAGATGACAAACAATAAACGGCTGAAGGATAACAATGAGTCAGGCGAAAAAAGGAAATTGTTTTTTTGACAATCTGCTGTTGTGGGGGGAAAGATCCCTTTAAGAATGAGGTGCCTAGGAGAAAGGGGATAAGTTAACATTAAATGGGCATCCGGTGACAGGGGAGGAAATGGTGGGACAGCTGGAAATGCAGTAGGAGCAGGAAGAAAATCAATATGAGATAAGCGTTCCAGGGGTAGCGCTGTTCATCAGGTGACAAAGTTAAAGACAGCGAGACACTAAAAGTGAGAAAATATCACTGACCCCCTGCTGTATTGATCAAACAGCTGAGACACTCAAGGCCAAAGTCACTAATAAAGTGAGACGTATCAGCAAGGAACCCATGAGAGCAGATGAGTTGGCTTGCGAAGGTCTTAAAAACAAAAAAATAAAAAATAAAAAAGCTTAGCTGTGAAAGTTCTTGTTAAACATTTTTTTTGTTAAATCTAAAGGGGACAAATGACCTTGTGGGGAGCCTCAGCCACAGGGGCGTTAAGAACCCAGAGGTTGGTATTTTAATAAACGCCTCTGAAAATTAGGTGGATCTAAAGGAAGAAGGCAGAACAAAAGGTACTAATAGCACTGTTCAGCATCAGATACTCTGCAGGCTTCCCCTGAAAAGATGTGCTAAGGCATTGGTCATCATGAATCCTAAGGCATTGGGCATCATGAGAATGAGTATGTTTTACTCCCTGCTGAAAATGATGGAAAAACTCACCCAAGTTTTGATGTGTACATTGGCAGTTGCATGGAAAAGCTGTTGTCCAGTGTAGAGCGTGGACCTATTTAACAATAGTGTCTACAAAGATGGTGTCTTTGGGAGGGCTTTGGATTCTACAGCTGTGATTAGCACTTCCAGGGAGGTGGCTTCCTGGGATTTGACAATCTTCATCTCTCTCCTAGAGGTAAGCATCTGTTCTCCCACAGTTTGGCTGATCTCTTCCATAGAGCTTTAAACTAGGTTCGATGGGGGATGGGGAAGCAGTGGTCAAGGAGAACCCAGGGTTGGTGAGCCACAAACAAGGCACTGGACCAAAACAGGTAAGCACTAAAGGGCACACTAGATATCAAGGCAAAGGGGCACCAAGAGCACCCATTGTGGGGCTAACATGTCTTTACAGAAACCCCAGGAGTATGGAAAATAAGCAGGGGGAGCTCACACTCCTATTTGCTAGCACCCTGGTTTGACCTGGTTGGCTTAACAGAAATATGGTGGGATTCTACTTACAACCGGACAGTACGCATTGAGGGGTACAGGTTATATAGGTAAGACAGAGTGGGGAAAAAAGGTGGGGGTGTAGTTCTCTATGTTAGGTCGCAGTACACAGCTACCATCATCAAGGCAGGGGAGGAGGAGAGGAGTACTGAGGCAATATGGGTCAGGATACAGGGGGGACCAAGGGAAAAGGACTTGGTAGTGGGGATCTACTACAGATCTCCTCATCAGGATGATGAGCTAGACCTGGTATTTGCTAGGCAGATCTCAAATGCCATTCAGGCTAGAGAGGTGGTGGTCATGGGAGACCTAGGTTACCAGGTCAGAGGCTGGGAGGAGCAGATAGCCAAAACAAACTACTTATGTAGGTTCTTAAACTGTGTGCAGGACCTCCACCCAGGAGGTGTCCAGCCCCACTAGGGGTAACGCCTTGCTAGACCTGGTCTAACAACAGGGGATGATCTTGTGGGTAACCTGTGAGTGCACAGTAGCTTGGGAGATAGTGACCATCATTTGGTCAAATTTATAATCCAACAAAGGGTGGAAAAAATAACCAGCAAGGCTAAAGTGTTAGACTTCAGAAGGACCGATTTTAGTAAACTTAAAAGGTTAGTTAGTGAGGTGGCTGAACTCAAGAGCATTGAGTTTATGGAGATCCAGGAGGGTTGGTGGTTTCTCAAGGGAGTGATTCTTGAGGCACAAAAGGAGACTATTCTATTATGCTGGAAAGGAGGTGAGGGGACTAAAAATCCCCCTTGGTCGAACAGGGAACTCCAGAAAACACTGAGGGCAAAGGAAGAGATTTATAGGTGGTGGAAGTGTGGGGACAGCCACCAAAGAGGAATATTCCTCCCTGGTGCGCTATTGCAGCGAATCAGTTAGGCAGTTCAAGGCAGGGCTGGAGCTTAGGTTGGTTACAACAATCAAGGACGATAAAAAAAGTCCTTCTACAGATACATAGTGAGCAAAAGGAAAGTGCAGAATAACATAGGGCCCCTGCAGGGCAAATCACGTCTGTTGGTGGCCGACACAGGGAAAAAGGCGGAGCTCTTCAATGAGTTCTTAGCTTCAGTATTCCTAAGTACTGGCTAAGACAATTCCCCCAATTTGAACATAAATAGATGTCCGGGAGGCACTAGACTGCCAATGGTTAGTGCTGATTTAGTTAAGGAGCACTTGGAAGGGCTGGATGCATCCAGGTCAGTAGACCCAGATGACCTCCATGCACAGGTGATGAAGGAATTGGCCGGTGTCATAGCTGAGCTGCTGGCATGGCTGTTTGAGCACTCATGGTGCTCCGGCCAGGTCTCTGAGGACTGGAAAAGGGCAAACATGGTGCCCATTTTTAAGAAGGGGAGAAGACATGAGCTGGGTAACTTTAGGCCAGTCAGTCTTACTTCTGTCCTTGAGAAAACACTGTAAAAATCATTAAAGAGCACCTTTGTGTAGTTCCAGCAGGGGAAATAATGCTGAAAGGAAACCAGCATGGTTTCATCACAGGTAGATCCTGCCTGACAAACCTTATCGCCTTTTATGACCAGGTAATTGGAGCTGAGGCAGATGTCATCTACTTGGCCTTTAAGAAGGCCTTCAATACTGTTTTTCATCCTATTCTCATAAGGAAGCTGGCAGGCTGTGGAGTAGACACTTACACAGTCAGGTGTGTGGCAAACTGGTTTAGGGACTGCACCCAGAAAGTGGTGGTGGATGGGTCGTTTTTGACCTGAAAAGAGGTGGGCAGTGGGGTTCTGCAAGGGTCAGTCTTTGGATTGGTGTTATTTAATATCTTCATCAGCGATTTGGACAAGTGTGTGGAGAGCACTCAGTCCAAATTCACAGATGACACCAAGTTATGGGGCAAAGTTAACACACCTGAGGGCAGGGAGCAGATTCAGGCTGATCTGGACAGGTTGGGTCAATGGGCAGAATGAAACAGGATGCAATTCAACAAAGACAAATGCAAGGTACTCCACCTAGGGAGGAGGAATCCCCAGGATACCTATAGGTTGGGGGATAACTTCCTTAGCAGCTCAGTGGCTGAGAGGGATCTTGGAGTCATAGTTGACTCCAAGATGAACATGAGCCAACAGTGTAATAAAGCCATCAACAAAACCAAATCACACCTTAGCATGCATTAGCAGATGCATGACCAACAGATCGAGGGAGGTGATGCTCCCCTTCTACATGGCACTTGTCAGGCCACAGCTGGAGTACTGTGTTCAGTTCTGGGCGCCAGACTTCAAGAGGGATGCAGAGAATCTGGAGAGGGTCCAGAGGAAGGCCACTCACATGATTAGTGGCCTCCATACAAACCCTATGAGGGGAGGTTGAGAGATCTGGATCTCTTCAGCCTTCACAAAAGATGTCTGAGGGGAGACCTTGTAGCAGCCTATAAGTTTATCAAGGGAGTACAACAGAGAGTTGGAGATGCACTATTTACCAGGGCTCCCCTAGGAATAACTAGGAATAATGGGTACAAATTAGTGGAGAATAGATTCAGATTAGACATTAGAAAGAAATTCTTCACAGTAAGGGTGGCCAGAATCTGGAATGGGCTGCCAAAGGAGATGGCACTATTGCCTAACTTGGAGGTCTTCAAGAGGAGACTAGATAAGCACCTGACTGGGGTTGTCTGACCTCAGTCCTTTTCCTGCCTGGGGTAGGGATCCTTTTCCTGCCTGGGTCCTGGGGTAGACATGATGATCCTTCAGGGTCCCTTCTGACTCTACAATCTATGACTCTATGAACAATGGACACTGTGACAGTAGAGGAAAGTTGGAGTAAAGTAAAGGGTGGAGTTCATTTGTACCAGTTTAACTTTAGGTCAAAGCCATGAATGAGTGTTTCTAATAGTTATATTTTGGGACCCCCGATCTGTTGCCCAACAGTCTGCTTGTGACTGTCATGTCCTCTGATCTTGGACAAGTCACTGCATCTCTGCCACAGTTTCTTATCTGAGGAGCAGGTAAAACAATGTTTTCCATCTTTGTGAAGCACTATTTTGCTGAAAGAACAAGGAAGACAAGACCATGGGGCTGGATGCAATGCATCCAAGGGTGGTGAGGGAGTTGGCCAATATAATGGCAGACCGCTGACCATTATCTCTGAAAACTTGTGGTGACTGGAAGACTTTCATATTGGTCAAAATATTTTAAAAGCTGTCCTGGATGGTTGGAAAAGGGCAAATATAGTGCCCAGCTTTAAGAAAGGGAAGAAGGAAGATCTGGGGAATTACAGACCAGTCAGCCTTAACTCGGTCCATGGAAAAATCATGGAGGACACCATCAAGGAATCCATTTCTAAGCTGTTGTGGAGAGATCATTGGCTGGACTGTCAGGTTCAAAGGGCAGTAACTAATATCTCAATATCTAGTTGGCAGCCAGTATGAGTGCCCCAGGGGTTGGTCTTGGGGCTGGTTTGGTTCAATATCTTCATCAATGATCTGGAAAAGGGGATGGAGTGCACCCTCAGCAAGTTTGCAGATGACACCAAACTGGAGGAAGTAGTAGATAAGTTGGAGGGTAGGGCTAGGATTCAGAGAAATCTAGAGAAATTGGAGGATTGGGCCAAAAGAAATCTCATGAAGTTCATTAAAGAGAGCTGTAAAGTCCTGTTCTTATGATGGAACAATCCCATGCACTGCTACAGGCTGGGGACCAACCAGCTAAGCAGTAGCTCTGCAGAAAAGGGCCTGGGGGATTACACTGGCAATAAGCTGAATATGAGCCAGCAGTGTGCCTTTATTCCAAAGAAAGCTAACAGCATACTGGGCTGCATTAGTAGGAGCATTACCAGCAGACTGAGAGAAGTAATTATTCTCCTCTATTTGGCACTGGTAAGGCCACATCTGGAGTACTATGTCTAGTTTTGAGACCCCCACTACATAAAGTAGGTGGGTAAATTGGAGAGAGTCCAGCAGAGGGCAACAAAAATAGTTAGGTACTGGGACACATTACTTTTGAGGAAAGGCTGAAGGAACTGGGCTTAGTCTGGAGAAGACAAGACTAAGAGAGCATTTAATAGCAACCTTCAACCACTTGAAGGGTGGTTCCAAAGAGGATGGAGCTAGACTCTTCTCATTTGTGGCAGATGGCAGCGCAAGGAGCAATGGCCTCAAGTTGCAGCAAGGGAAGTTTAGGTTAGATATTAGGAAAAACTTTCTCATGAGGAGGATAATAAAGCAGTAGAACAGGATACCCAGAGAGGCCCTGGAATCTCCATCTTTGGAGATTAAGACAAAGCCTTGCTGGGATGATTTGGTTGGGGAAAGTCCTACTTTGAGCAGCGGTTTGGATTAGATGACCTCCTGAGGTCCCTTCCAAGTGAACTTTGGGGTTTGGGGTAAATTCAGAACCAACTGTGCCCTACTTTGCAAAGTCAGACACTTTTCCCCATTTTTGCTGATGTATAAGAATGGAAATCTTACTCCTGAAGTGATAACTTCAGAGATCTTTCTTTGCAATAGAGGTGGTGAGTCAGTGGACTTTGAACTAGGCCAATGGACACGTCATTCAGTTACAAGATCTCATGTAAGTGTTTAGGTGTATACCTGGGAGTATTCTTTGTTTCCTAAGCATAGAAATTCTTACAGTGTTAAAGGTTTATTTCTCAAAGCCATTTCTTATTGCACTCCACCTAACTGCACCTGTATTAGAGACAGTGTGGAGAATGGCAGGTCTGCCATAGAACACGGGTAAGTTTGGCAGAGGGACAGTGATTGAGCTAATGTAGAAACACAACTGTTTTAGAATGACATTTTTTTTTAAATGAGAGAGATTAATGTGTCCCCCAAGCAGTGATTAGTGGCAGCTACAGGAGATAGAGCATAGACGGGGCTGGCTGGTTCAGAATAGATGTTAGCCACCTTAGCATCCTCAGGAATCTAAACTGCTGAAGTGATCAGAAATGCCACAAGCATAAATCAGCCTCTTCCTATTCTGAATATTGAATGGGGAGAGACCAGGTAACCAGCATATAGTGTATTTAGTGCAGGCAGATGCTGGGCCAGTTCTTGGGGGAATTCTCCCTGGCTCTGTCAGGTTCAGACTAATTTAGTCTGAATAAAGCCTTGTACACCTGTCAAAATTGAACAGCATGAGTATTAAGGGAAGAGCTAATTTACAATAGCTTCCTGTGTTTTGGAATAAGGTTCACAATAATTATTTAATTTGAACTATTCTCAAATGGTGTTCCCTGATGTGAGAGTCATTCTGGTATGACTCTTAGGGAACAGACATGTCAACTCCCCTCTTTGAACCAGGCCTAATTTCCCTTCAAGTCAAATATCTTATTTTGTGTTGGATTCTTCCAGCATAGACATTGTACTTGATTTTTTTTGGAAGAAAAAGCAGGTTTATATTGGCCGCTGACGGACATGATAGGAAGCAAAACAAAACCAACCAACCAACCGCCCCCCAATTCTTCATTGGACGAAACAGCATGTTAGTAGGACCCAGCTCTGCAACATCTGTATAGATCAGCCACTTCAGCAGAGCTTTATGAATTTTAATTTAGGGGTGGGCAAAATACAGCGCATGGGCTGAATCCAGCCCTCCAGGCACTTTCATCTGGCCCTTGGTGCCCACCAGTGAATTGTGGCCCATTCAGCACTTCCACCTGTGAGGGTGGGAGCAAGACACCTACACCCACCCCCAACATACCCTATTATGCCTCGATCCTATCCTCCTGGGCTGAAGGGCCCAGCCTGGCTAGCACTGGGTGGGGCTTCCCCGGCATCCCACTCCTGTGGGCAGCAAGTAGGGAAGTGGGGGCTGGGTGCAGGGGCAGGGCTGCAGCTGGGCGGCAGTGCGGAGCGTGGGGCTGGCAGCGGTGTGGAGCCCATGCCCAGGACAGCGGGTGCAGCACAGAGCTCAGCTGGGCAGGGTGTGGGTGTGACGGAGGGTGGAGGGTGCTGGGACCCTTCCGACACTCCCCCTGTGGCATGCAGCCCTGGCAGGCAGCGGGGACAGCAGTGGCAGTGAGGTGGGTGAGTGCAGTCACCTACCCTGGAGGTTTTCATCTCCTCTGGAGGAACTTAGTGAAGTACCCTGTGAAGGAGTTTTTCCTGGTACTAAGTCTGAAGCAGCCTTCCAGGAGTTTATATCCATTGGTCCTGGTCTTCCCTGGGGATACCCCAGTGAACAGTTCTTCACCAAGCTATATGCACTCCTCTGATATGATGAACTCCTCTGATGTAGCAGTAAGCTGCTACCAAGTCCCCTGTCAACCTTCTCTTCTTTAGGCTTCAGAGGCCCAGGTCCCTCAGCGTATTCTCATATGGCTTGCCTTGCAAGGCCCTGATCATACAGGTGGCTCTTCTCTGGACCCTCTCAAGTTCTCTGGACCCTCTCTGGACCCTCTCAAGTTTTTCCATGTCCTTGTTGAAGTGCGGTGCCCAGAACTGGATGCAGTACTCCAACTGCATTCTCACCGGTGCAGACTACATTGGGAGTATCACTTGCTTAGTTTCACACGAGATGCATCGATTGATGCATGCCAGCATGTTGTTTGCCCTGCTGACCATCGCTTCATGCTGATGGCTCATATTCATACAATGATCGATCATTACCCCTAGGTCCCTTTCGGCCGTGATGAAAGTCAAGGTGTCGCCATTGGGCTAGACCATACAACCATAACCTAAATTCTGCACGAGACTATCCTCAAACCTCATACAAAATAACGTAATGTCTTAACTGGCCACAGGTAAAACATAGGAACCATGGCAGCCAATGCCCTGCCTCTAAAAGGTTGTCTATATACTTAAGAAGTCCCAGGTAGAGGGCCAATTGAAGTTCAGTGTTTTGTATACCAAAAATGTCTAAAAGGTGATAGCTAGTGTACTAAATCATAGGAAAACATGCTTTGCTACAAATAATGAGCGATCTAATTGGAGCAGAAGATGGAAAGAACTGGAGGAAGACGTCAATATACAAGTGAGATGATTCCAACAATGCTAGGCACATGGGTCAAGTTAATTACAGACAAGTATGTGCCTTTCTTAAATTGAATGATTCCCTGAATATATATCAAAAAGATTACCAGATTGCCCCATTTTCCTGGTGTTTCAAGCACACAAAATGACAAAGATTTTAACAGAATACATGAATCTTAGAAGTTAAAGTGAGTTCTGGTGAACTAGATGACCTAATGGGCCTTTTCATCACTAAAATGGCTTTTGTAAATGTATTTCTTACAGTATATTTCTCAGTCTTTAATTCAGCCTAATTCTAAAAACCTCATTTTCCCAAACGTATTGACAGGGAGGTTCTCTTCATGTTAACGTACATTACACTGAGCTGGTGTATAATTATCCTGGAATTCAGTTCATTATCTATTCATTAAGGTAATTGTTCATGTGAGCTTTATTTTCCAGCCTTAATCATGGCTGATAAGATTATGAATGTTGGGGAAAGCAGAGATATGTTTCTCAAGAAAAGTTATCTTTTAGCAAGACTAAGAAAATTAAATGATTCGATCCCGTGAGAATGTTTTTCCCCTTTTATCTTACTCAAGAGTAAAGTCCTGTAAGATCTTTTTTTTTTTAAGGAAAGGAAGACTAAACAATTTTTCACTCAGGATGAACGGACAGGGGAGAAGATGTTGTATGTTTGAAACAGTAGCAAAAAGGCACGTGTAATATGAATGTTTCTCATAGGATCTGTTAGGCCTTTTTACAAAAAGGGAGGAATTAAAAAGAGCTAGATGGATAGGAAGCTCCAGAAATTAAGGAATTGATGTAGTCTCAGCAAGTTATGTAGTGAAAGGATTTTAGTGTAATTACAGTCTCCAAAAAGCTGCCTGCATTTTAAATAGGTGTCTGACAATATTTAAAGTGACTGATAGGATACTATTAGTAATACTTCTCATATCACATCTTGAACATTGGCTATTTTACATGCCTGTGAGATCAAGTTAGAGAATAATTTGAGTAAAACAAGATGGGCTTACTACAGCTAGGGATAATTGAGAAAAATGGAAAGACCATTTGTAAAATTAAGTTACTAAAATCTTTTGCAAAAGTAGGAAAAAAGGAAGAATTGTTTATTCGTGAAATCTTTTTTCAACAGATTGTGGTTATTTTGACATTTGTTCCCTCCATTCTCAATTCTTTCACTTACTGTAATAGAATAAATGATGCCTAAGATATTTATGGTTTCATTTTTCCTTTGTTGTTAGCCCTTTAAAAGTTAAAAAAGTTTTGGAGAATTAAGATTGGGAGGGAAATGTAAAAAATTTGAACAACATTTAAGGTGACAAAAGGAAAAAACTTTTAGTTATTTTTTAAAGGTTTCACAATAAAAGTACTTATGCTTTTTATTTTGAAAAATTCTGTTTTTCATCAAAAAATGTTGAATGACAAGAAATGACATGGGTCAACCACTGATGCAGTTTGGATATACAGGATTATGTTTCACCCATATGCAGCAGGGCTGATCAAACATTTTGTCCATATGAGAAAGGAAACTCTTAGGGGAAGAAGAATTTATTACTTTTGGTTTTGATTTTTGTTTTATGCCATTGCTAATTAATCCCATATTAGGATCCTCACTAGAGACAGAAGTTATATGTATATTCTTCATTCCCTTTCCAAGTGGAGCAGGCTAAATTTAAAATAGATGCCTTGAGGCATGGAGGACCGTGTTCTGGATGCCACTGCGTGGAATTTACCAGTGATTTTTTTTCCTACCAAAAAAGTCCTCTTGACTAGTTCCCCACTTCAGTGAAGGATTTACAATTCCAGTTTACTTTTGTGATAATAAACAGGAAAACTTATTTTTGTATTAATTAAATTAAAAAGAAAGATGAGCACAAAGATGAGCACTAGCATGGGAAAGGACCTTGATAAGCAAGGAAGCTGCATCTATGACCATTAAAGACCAACTCTGAGCAGCTCTGACCAATTTAAATATGGGCTTTGTTACCGGTAATTTTGGGCAGCTAAACTCCTGGATTGTTCACACAGTAACACCTGAACTAGTTTTAAGCACTTGTTATGCAGCTCTTTCCCTCTCTGTCTCTCACTCACACTCACACTCTCTCTCCACTTGAGTTGCTGGAGCCTGTGCCAGGAGCATGTGATCCCTGACAGCCAATCACCTTGTCCCCTGCTCCCAGCTGGAAGCAGCCAGGTGGGGTTGCAGAAAACCTGGATGTTTTGCTCTTATTTTGAACATCCACCTGGACAGAGTACAAGGGTCCATAAAAGAGGATGTGTCTGGGAAAACCTGGATATGCCTGGATAAACCCTAATACAATACTGAAGACACAAGTATGCCAAGATCATTTTTCCAGAAGGAAGCAATGAAACCAGTTCTTAAAGACACATTCTTTACTGCTTGGCAGATAGCATACGATGGCTTTCCTTTAATGCTTACTAAAATAAACAACACTATCCCCATTTAGCCTTCACATCTTTATCCCCAGTCCTCTCTCTGTCTTCAATTATTCTTTCCTTCAAGATCTGTTCTACAGTTTTGCATATACTTGATATCAGACTAATGGGCCTGCAGTTATCTGGACTACTTTTTTCTCATTAACTACAGGCACTAAATTTGCTCTTCTCCAATCATATAATATCACCCCTGACTTAATAGATTGATTACAAATAGTTGACAAGAGATCTCTACTTTCCTTGGCCAGTGCTTTTAGAATTTTAGTATGGAGATTGTTCAGTCTTCTTATCTTAAATGTATAAACTTGAATTTTGCTTCTACCTTATTTCAGGAATGTTCATTTTCATACCTTCATTCTCATTATACATTCTTTCCTACCCCACATGGTCTACATCTTTCTCTTTATTGAATGGGGAGGTCACGTAGGCTCTGGTGTTTAGATTATCTTTAACTTTGCCCAATGCTCACTGCATAGTAACCTGACTTATTGTTCTCTTGTTATTCATGTGGATGAAAGAATCGTTTGCTGTTTGTTTCAATGTGCTTTGCCAGATTTAAGTCAGATAGACATTTGCCTGTTCTGACTTTATCCCTATACTTTATGTAATATGAGTCCCACAAAAACAGCCCTTCTCCCCAAGGCCACACATCCCTTCTCCATTATCATCTCTGACCTTGTCTTATTTGGTTCCTTGCCCTTACTCTCTTTATCCCATCCTCAGAGTACGTTCTCCTTATGAGGCTGCCTTAGCAATGTTACTGTGATGCACTGTAGATTTGAGGCAGAAATGTCATGGCAAGCCTTTGGCACTGTGATACCATGATACATAGGGATTTAGTTGCCTATTCGCTACTCCTTGAATTGGGAGACCAATAAACAGGCCTGAATCAATTTAAAGCTCTCTAAATTGATTTGGAAAAGATTCAGAGAGCTTTTATATTTCAGGCAGTCCCTGCCTGCTGCAGCAGGGAGCTGGAGCCAGACTCAGAGCTGGTAAGTAGGGGCTGAGGGATGGAGGCTGGAGGAGGAGGTCATGGGGGGACACCCACCAGGCCCCATCCCCTGCCTGCTCCCACAACCCCACTGAGCACCCCCTAACCTCTACCCACTCTCCCCGTTCCATCAATGGCTGCTCTGCCCAGCCCCAGCATCTCAGCTCTTTTTTTAAAAAAAAAAGCCCCACACTCACCAGCTGCTGCCAGGTAAGGGGGCAATCCCTGCTGCACCCTGCTGCCCCCCACTGTCCTGCACTGTCACAAGTTTCCCAACCCCTGCCCACTCTCCCAGCCTCATCAATGGCCCACTCTCTCAGGTCCTCTAGGAAGCTGTTGGGGCTTCTGGGGGCTTGTAGTAGAGCCCCCTATTCAGCACGAGGCAGTGGGGGCAGTGGGGATTGCCCCTCTATCTAGAAGGAGTTGGTGAATATGTTTTTTTTTAAAGAGCTGGGACGCTGGGGCTGGGAGAGCAGGTAGGGCATGGGGCCTCATAGTGTGGGGTAGTGGGGGTCAGCAGGGATCACTCTTTTTTCTGGCAGTAGCCGGTGAGTTCGGGGTTTTTTTTTTAAGAACTGGGGTGCTGGGGCTGGGTGGGGCAGCTATTGATGGGGCTGAGAGAGCAGGCAGGGTTTGGGGCCTGTTCGATTTGGAGATTTGACCAATTCGGTGGTGGCCAAATCTCTGAATCAGATTTGGCGAATCAATTTGGGACAGTGATCTGAATCACCAAATCAAATCACTGTCCCCCGAATAGTCCGAATCTGAATCTGAAGCGAATGCTAGCCACTTTGCACAGGCCTACAATCCACCCTACTCTCCCACCCCCTTGCTTCCCAGCTGCTCAGTTTGTTTTTTGGTTTTTATATGAATATCCATTTCCTTTCATCTAAGACAGATGAGTTCCAGTTTTACAACTTGAAATTATACCTGTGTATTTAAAATAATTAAATGGAGAAAATACTCTCCATCTCAGATAACTAAGATATTAAATCATTAGCAAATAAAGGACCAGATTAACTTTTAGACTCTGGATAATGTGCATTGGTCTGGTAATGCAAATCAGCTATAAACTCAGTTTAAGTGACAGCTGTATCCTACTGTTTAACTGACAACTATACGACATTATTCCTTTAAAAATGGTGTTCAGGGAAAATCCTGGGAATTAGACCAGTGACTCTTTACTTCCATGTTTGGTTAATTGACAGACATATAAGACCCTAATATGATCATGCTTTAAGAACAAACCAGCACAACTTCAGTAAAATACAACTGTGTCTTGTTACAGATGATTCCAAGGGATCTCTGTGGTCTTTTGTTTCCTCCACATCCCAATACTTCTCATAAAAAAAATGATTTAGATTTATGAATAACTAATGACATTGGGTCCCAACTTCACACATCTCAAAAAAGAGCAGAAATTGTTGAGCAAACTACTTCCTGAAAATCAGTCCATTTCAAGTGGTCACTGCTTCGACATGCAGAAATGGGAGATGCCAAGCTCACTAATCACTAATGAAATCTTATTTCTATTAGCTATTGGCCAAGAAAATATACTAGATTGACAATTTTCTCTAGAAAGTTTAAGGTGAAGAAGGCAGGACAGTTGCAATCAACTGCCTAAACTGTAATTCTAGAGGAGTACATGAGTTACAAATAGCTTGCTGCTGATCTGCAATGAATGTTAATCCCCTTGGGAAGCAGGGGTGTTTTTCCAAAAAGGTGTGAACTTGATTCCTCGTGAACCTCCAGTAATCAGCCAAAGACAGAGGATTGTGCATAATCTATGTTGGGTTCCTTAAAATAAATATGAAAATGTGTCCTAACTGTGGCTATGCACACAAGGGCAAAACTGAAGTTGCAAAAACTACTTCAGTTCTGGCATTTGAAAACTTTTTGATGGCAGACTTTGTAACCTTCATGTTTGTAGCATGCTTTATTAATGTAGTTTTTTATGCTTTCAAAAAAGCAGATTGAAAACAGAAATTCCATTATGTGAAACCAGATGGTCCCTACATGGACTGTCAGTAAAGTTAGGGCCTTTTAGATCTACAGCATACACTTTTACCTCTTGACTTAACTTAGTAACAGGCAGCAGTAGTAGGTTTCCTTATCTCACAGTGGGTAAACTGTTTTGCCAATAAGATTTACAGTCATTTGCTAGATGGTAGATAATCCTTGTGACTATATGTTCATTATGGTCCATTATATTGCATATTAGCACAGATGAACGCTATTTTTGTGATGTTAATGCACATTAGATTAAGTCTACTTTACATTAGCACATTAGCACGGTTTTTGCCAGCCATGCTAATGTGCAGTAGAATTAGTCTTCTGCATATTAAGCGTCTCGTGTAGATGTGCCCACAACAGAGACTCAAATATCTTGGGTCTAGTTTTAGGTTTTAGAGGTGATATGCTGTAGTAACTAGATCTTCCTGCCCTGCCCGCTTCAGCTTTTAAATTTCTCTTTCCCACCTACAGAACCTATACCTGTCCTCCTCAACTGGTTGCACACCAATTTGCATTAGAGTCAGGCTACTTCTTCCTTTCTGCCTTGGGAACCAGGAGGCCTCAAGATAGAGTTGCTGGACTATTATAGCACTACCACATTACCAACTACTGTGCCAGACTCTCTCTTTGCAGGTTGACTCCTGAACTGGAATCAGGGTAGTTGTGTCTGTGTGATACTGGTGGGGAGGTAGTGGGGGGTGGGTGCAGCTGGAAGAGAGGGCTAATTAGCATGTCAGCAAGCTAATAGATATTGTCACTTAGCAGTGCTAATTACCTCCCAAGTACAGAACAGACACAGTCATTCTGGATTGGGAAGAGTCACTTAGGATGCTTGAGGGCAATGCTTCTTGTTACAGTATGTTCTCAGTGTAGACACCCCCCTGGCCTGTCATAATCAGGAGGAACAGTTTCAGGGAAAATCTCAGTCCTTGTAGCCCTGAGAATGGAGGAAGCTTCAGTGTTTGGTGGGGTAGCACATGCAGTTGTGCCCATGAATAGGAGCTGTGTGTGTAGGACAGCAGCGTGCTCTGTGCAGATGGAATAATGATGCTATGAAATAATGGGGCTAGGTTCTGATAAATATTTACAATCTGTTATTTTGAAAGCTGTTATTTGCGTAATTTGGCCAAATTTAGGCAGTGAGAAGTATATCTTTGAAAGATATATCTTAGACTCCAGCACAAATCTTGTGTCCAGTTTCAGGTCTCTGCTCCAAAAATAGAAGTGGCAGCTTTATAGTGAGGCTATTTTAAAGTTTTCCAAATAGCCGAGTTATTTTTTGCTTATGGTTTAAAAAAAATTGACCAGAAACATTTGCCCAAGATAGAAAATTTCAGCATAAACAGTTAATATTTAGCAAAATTAAAGGCAACTGGGAAAAATCATATGATAATATGTGTTGGGCAACCTTAATTATTTGCAAAGCAATAACTGTTGTTTGAGCAGATGCGTGTAATTATTTTGGTTTATTAACCAAAAGTTCAGTTTTGGGGTCACTGAACCTAGCTATGAGTTTTAATTAAATGCAGCTGATAGTTTTTTCGGAGGGAGGGAGGGTTTCGGGGGAGGGGAGTTTCAGAGAAGTTTTGCCCAGCAAAATTTTCAAAATGAAATATTTTGGCTTTCCATATCAACATTTGTATTTTGAAATCCACCATTTTACACTATTAAAACTTTTAAAAGAAGAAATTGGAAACAAAAATTAAAGCTTATTTGGGATAAAATAAAAGGTTTCATTTGATCTCAAGCTGGATTCTTTATTTCTTTTTTTTGGAGGGCAAGATTATTAGCATAGCTCTCATGCTAAATGCTTTAACATAATAGTGGACACAGGAAAAGCAGCTGAAGTAATTTAGATTGGTAGAGATAAAGAGCCTGGATAGCATGAAGCTGTTTGGTTCACAAAGGAAATGAAGAAGAGGGATATGATAGATACAAAGAACTTGTGTTCCTATTTATTTTTGTCATGTGAGAGACAAGATATTTAGTGAAACAGAGAGGGAATTCATTTAAAATTATATAAAGAAAGAAGTTTCTGCAAGGCATAGTTAACCTGTGGGACTGTGATGTGTACGGCATCACTGGAACCAAGAGCTAAGAGGGTTCAAAAAAAGGATTAGTCTTTCATATAGGCAACAATACCACCCACACATAGCATGGTGCCTACTGAATCCAAAGGATAGTCTCTTGCATACTTTGAGGCATAAACGAATTGCTAACATAAGGGAATAAAAACATGCTTTTCCCATGAGCTGATTATTCTCCAGTTATTCTCCATTGGGTTTCTGTTGCTGTTCATAAGACTTATAGCTCTTAGCTCAAGGTAGATAACTGATTCAAACCTCTCTGGGAGATCCTGCTACTAGGGAAGGATGAAGCATCACAAAGGACCCTGGTCATACTGGCACACCACTTCCCTTCCAAGTGCACAGTGAACTTTAACACCACAACACTGTTGCTGAGCCCAGGGTTGTGCCATCTGAATACTGGCTGGCTCTTGCCTTGCCAGGCCCCTATTTACCAGTGCATTGGTATTACTTTTTTGTTAACTGCCTGGGAATAGCCCAAGATTCTTCATCTTGCCTGTACCCCTCCTTCTCAGTGCAAAGCTGAACTTCTGTTTAATTTGCTGCTACCACAAAGGCTTTCACAGCTCTCCCTAATAAGAAGCAGTAGTTCCTTTTGACTTAAACTGATGGGGCATATGGACCTGGGCAGCGTCTCGTGTCTCCGAGAGGCCAGACCAAGTTGTTGGATAACAGATGATGTGCCACTGCCTGAGCGGCTTTGAGCTCTCCTAGATCAGCACTCTGCCCGCCTGTTGGTATGGTAACGGCCCTTTATTTAGTGGAACACGCCATCCATATCACCGTCTAGCTATTTGTACTTGTCTAATTATTATTACTCTTTGCATTTTCTTCCAGTGGATGAGTAATGGAGGAGGGTTAGAGGGAAGGGAAGGTACAGGGGGAAGAGAGCAGTGATTTGTGGGATAGGTATCTCATCTTTGAGAGGAGAACATTTATCTTGTTGAGCTTCAACAAGAAGCAGAACAGCCTGCGAACACCAGTGTGAATGTGTGTTAGTGTGTGTGTGTATGTACATGTGTACATGTCAGCCTGGAGGGACTGACAATGCTGCAGGAGGTTGTTATATGTAAGGTTGTTTTGCAGCATGAGGCAACATGCAGGAGTCATTCATACTTTGATCTTTTAAACGTTCATTAACGTAGAAGCGAATTGTTCTGAAAACAAGCCACCTACACCCCCACAATCCAAGCAGCTGCTGACTCCAGGCTGGTGATTCTCAACCACTGTGCTATGGCACCCTGGGGTGCCTTGAGACCCTTTGAAGGACGCCGTGAAGTGCCATGCAATGTTAGCACAGTCAGGTGTGGAAACATGATTCACAAGATGAACCCAGAGATTCCAAATAGGAAGGTATAGCATTAAAATCTTTCTGACCTGTTGGGCTCTGAGTTCTTTGCAGTAGAAACAATTGTTCTGTGATTTTTTTATAATAAAAAGGTAACAACTTAGAAGTTGGGCTTCTTCAAAGTCTACCTTGAATGTAAAAAGATTGAGAACCATATCCAGATTCTAATCCATATGATGGCTTTGACTTTCTGTAATACTCTTCCTACTCTAGCACGGGTGTAACAAATTACTGATACCTAGAACCAAAAACAGTTCTAGGTTGCTCATGGCAGTAACTCTGGTTTTCATTGGGACAGCAGATGTAGCTTTTATCCGGTCTTGGTGAAGTCAAACGTGCCAACATTCCTCATACGGGACAACCAACATGCACTGAGGAGATATTCTGTTAGGGCATCTTACTGTTCTCGTCTTCTGTGCAGGTGTAAGAACAGATGATTGGATGGATGGGGAAGGGTCTTTTTGCTTTCCTTTGTGCCATGACAGACTGAAGGATATTTTACAGAATCTGGGGACATTGATTTCTTATTGGGAAGAGGACAAAAAGTAAATGAACACATACTGAAGGATGGTGTGATTCTGGTTTCTTCTGTACTGAGCCAGTGATGACTGGGTATTTTTGTTCATTTGAAGTGTCAGTTATCCATATTTACCACTGTGCACTGTTATAATTGTAATGGCTGGGAGTACAGATAATCTGAAGTCTCACAACGATTAGCTATCTGTTCCTTCATTGTCATAGTGTACAACTGAGAATTTGTACTCGAGGTGCAAAATCAGCCTCCTGTTATGAGTAATAGGTTTAAAATGGGCTAATTTTATTTAGTTTCTTTGTTTCCGTTCTTGGTGTCACTTTATCCTTTTAGTAGGATTTACTTTTTTGCAGTGGATGGATAACAACACTTGACTACATTCCTAGATGTAATGCAGAATTCAAGAGTCATTATGGCATATAGGCTACTCCAGGTTGTGCACTAATACACTATTGGTGTAGTTCTTAACATTGTGCATCAACTCCCTGCTGTAACCGTTATCTGAAACTTGAATGGATGAAGATGAGCCAATGGCCCTCTCCAAACATTTAAACAAAAATGGGGCTCTTGCAAATGTATTTTGGGGATTTTATTTCAATATTCACCAACACCAAACAGGGATATGATGAATAATTTAAATTATTCCATTGCAGACTTTATGCAAATATGAAGAGAGCTGTGTGTTTGATTTTCCATTGATCTGATCTGTTTTTTTTTTACCAATGGATAGAACAGACGAGATTTATATTTACACACGCACTTAAGAGCTGCATGATCACATTGGATTTCATATTGTTATCTTGCTCATTATGGTTACTTAGAACTTAATGGTAACACCAGGTATAGATCTTTGATCTGGCTTTCTATCAGCCTAACTCAAAACCATCTTTTCAGAGTAGGCCTTTTGCAACGTGGATTTTCAGTTCAGATTCCATCTGGCAGGTACCACTATGCAGCAAACAGCCAATTGTGTTACAGTTCACAACGAGCTATATACTCTCCAAAATGTTTGTACATGATTAAGATGGTTGCATATTTCTTTTTAACCAAACATGTGCAGGAACTGGCCTGAAAGCAAGAATTATCTTCTGCAAAATTCATTTTTCCTCCCACATCCAAACAAACCAAACCTAGAGAAACTGAGCAAGACACAATCACCTTTATCTTAGAATTGCCGGTGATTGGAGTACTTATCTGGATATGAGACTGTTAGGTGTAAGTCGGTGCTCTAAACCAGACAGGATGAAGACTTGAATTTGTTTGTGACGTCTTGGGTGAAAATTGTAAGCAGTGGCTTGCTCTTGTAGGATCTCCTCTCTCTTGCTTTGACCAAAAGTTCCATCCAGCATCTGAAAACCCTTTCCAACAAAAACTTTGTCACAATGGAAACTTCCTATGGCGACAACTATTTTGCCACATTGCTATTATTTCATGTAAATCTAAGTAATCAAACATCCCCAACCAGCTCAAGGAATCACTAAAATCAATTAATCAAATACTCACCAACATTTTCCCAGACAGAAAACTTAAAAAAAAAAAAAGCCACAATCAAAAGAATAATTAATATTGATCTTACTTTGTGAAAACAAACAAACAAAAATCATGGAGGTCCTGAGCTTATTTTTCCAATTCTGTTGCAATATTTTTCCATGAGACATTACCTTCAGCTTTCACATTGTCACTTAGAGCAGACTCCTCCTGTTTCTTTAATGGAAGAAGAATCTTGTTTGCCTTCTGGCCATCTGTACTTGGGTAAGGTCACTAATGTGCAGACAGAAGTGTAACTCTCTCCTGTAACTGAGAAAGCTTTGCAGGAAACGTTCTGAGTTACAACGATCTCCCTGACCAAACAGAAGTTCAGTGTTGGTCCCAGGGGGAGGGGAATCTATCTACCGGTTGCCAGCCTGTAGCCGGTTTCCCTTAGCTACAGCCCCTCCTTTCTCCCAGACTGTCCCTGTTTTCAGAATGGGAGGGGGAAAGAGAGCAGGGGTGGAAACCGCGCCCCCAGACTGAATTCCTTCCACTCCCTTTCCCTCATCCCATTCTAAAAACAGCTCAAGGCTGGGAGGCAGTGCAGACACAAGTTACAGAAGATGCTTTGTTTTGGAACGTCTTCATATTTTTGCCAGATCAGCCATTTTTTAAGCTGTCTGCAGCTGTGCACTTGTGTTTGGTCACAGCTATAGACTGATTTCTGTGGCCAGATTGGGCCAAAATTGTCCCTTCTGTCTGTGCCCTGCTGGCTCGTAAAACTCATTCTTAAAGCTCTTTCTTTCAGCTGTGAGATAGTTGTGACATGCACTGGAAATAACTTGCCCTAGGTGCTCCACAGTGCTGGCAGTCCTCAGGATGGCATGGAAAACTAAGAACAGCCCAGTGCTCTTGATTGTCTTATCAGTTGATGATATAGGGGAAGATTCTTTCCTTGCCAAAAAGGGGACACCAAGTTCCCCAACGCTGCACTGAAGTCATACAAAAAGCAGCAAAAATTATTGTTGCATAAAGTTTGGACTATGGTGTACCAGAGCTGTTTTTTCTTCTACCTTTGAGCTCCGAAGTCACTCTTGTTTGAGGACATACGTCAGTATCTGATAATTTAAAATTTACTTTAGATTATTCACTTATCAATTAATTTCACCAACCCCATGCATTTGTATTTGCAGGTATCTGACCTGGATGCAAAGAACTGTCTACAGTCTTTAGTGAAGTAAGGGTTCCCACACCTGAATTCCCTTCCATATCAGAAGGCTTTTCTAGGAGTCAAGAAAAAGCAGCATAGCCATCTTTTTATATCTTTCTTTCCCCTCCACCTTGCTGCTCCCAAATATATGCGCACACAAATATTTATGTTTTTCAGAGTTCAGTGAAATCTCCAGTGTTTGACAGCAGAGAGAAGCTGAGTGCCTTATCTGGCCCAACATGCACGTGTCCTAAAGCGTAATGCTTACTTTCTATATTTGCCTTTATGGTATCTCATACAGAGACATCATATGGTACTTGGCAACCACTTGCTAGTAAAAAACAAATCGAGCCACTGCTGCAATTAGGTCAAGGGAAACTATTATGTTTTTAACCAAGTCGGACACAGCATCCTTAGAGACGCTACAAACATGAGACCCATTAGTACTGAATGTATGCATTGCGTTTCCTACACCATTCATGTTGCAGTATGGCTTGCAAGATAATATTCACAGCCTTGAGGCCCATCTTTGCCTAAATATTTACCGTCAAACGACAGCTACAAGAGGTTTCTTTGGCTGCAGGGCCAGTTCCATTGAGTTCATGTAAAATGAGGCCCTCACTTTATGAGGGAACAGAAATAGTTTTAAGCTTCAGAACTGTAAGGTGATATTGTCTGTTTCAATCAAAAATCAATGCACTCAACCACAATACCTGCTTGTACTTGTATGTTTCTTGGTAAATGAATTAGAACTTCTTTGCTGGCTGAATTTGCCAGTAATTGCAACTTACAGCTGATCACTTTCTTCTCTCCCATTACTGTTACACAAAGAGGGCCAGCATTTTGGAAGTCCAAGGGCCATACTTTGCCTATTCCTTGTTTTATGTGACTCAACAAGGGGAAAGACAAAAGAGCTCTGATAAAAAATGCTCTCGGCACAAGCCAATCAGAGGGCAAACCATGGTAACGGCCAATTATGATAGTATTATAAAAGATGGCATTACAGCACTGAAAGTATTGATTGAACCTTTGGCTATTGCAGACATTGAAAGAGAGAGGAAGAATGAGGGCGAGATCAATATATGCATCTTTAGACCTATTTATCTCTGGGTGATTTTCTCCATTCGCCTTCCTGTTCGATATGGCATAATTTACCTTCATAAAGTGTTCAGCGTCAGGGGTCCATTATCAGAGTAATCAGTTTTGATTAGTAGAGAAAGGGTACAAAATTGTTTAGCCTCTAGATAGAACTGTGAAAAGTGAGTAAACTATGCTTGACAGCACCTAATGCAGTTAGAATGTAGACTTAATTTGATTCCAATTCTTTATGGCTTTCAGTGATTTCAAGCATCTATTGGTTTGTTAGAAAAATATAATAGGAAATGGGCCGTGGCAGGTGGGAGGGGAGAGGGAGGAGAGAGATAATTTAAGTTTGCAGGATGCAATTTTCCTCAATATAAACATTCTAATGCAATTTGATACCCATTGTGTTTTGGTACACCAGACGGGAGCTTTTATTTTGCAGATTTATTTTTAGAGCTTGGAGTGTGTACATGGGGTAACCCAGAATGGATAGTTTCCCATGCTGGTTGCTGAGTTTCCAGACTTATAGTGTAAGTCTGGAGGGCATGGTTACAGTATTCTCTTTTCTGCACTTCAACTGACAGCAACTGTCTCCTATGCCTTGTATTCACCACCTATAAAATGGGATGCTAAGGCTTATTTTGTTAACATTTGCAAAGTATTTTGAGATCCTCTAATTCTCCTTTGCATTGCCTTCATCAAACAGTGACTTATGCTATTAAGACTAGAAATTACAATTAAGATTTTATTAGATTTGGTGAGTTTTAAAGAGCTGATTTAGTCTCTGCTGCAATTGGTGATGCATGCAGCCTCAATCACAGCAGTGGGGCAATCCATGCACTTCTCTTCTTCCCATAATTGGTTTGTCCAAATCTTTAGACAGGTCACTATAGCTCCCTGACAAAACTGTCAAAGGCAACCACTATACAAGTTACTCCGCTACATTGTCCATGTTGGAATCTGTGATTAGTGTAAATCAACAAGCATGGTTCAGTCTTTTCCCATCTTCACGGTATCGTTTAATGATGCTTTAACTAGAATTGTTCACCTGCAGCTTTTATTTGTCCTCTTGAACTAAGGAATGGAACATGATTTATATTATGGGGAACTTACATGTGTTTTGCAATCTAAGCATGTTTGATTAAGCATTTTTAATTCGCTGTACCTTCCAACTGTAACAGGATTTACCATATAATAAGCCTGGATAATTTTTGACTAGTAGTACCATTGCTAATCATACATGCAAGGAGAGGAACTATTATATCAGATACTTGCATGTGTTAAGTGATCCTTTTGGGGGTTAAGAAGGAATCCCATTCGTAATATTGATCATTTGGCTTTGCATAGAGAAGGAGATTGTATTCCTTTGAGAGGCCAAAGACAAGTTACCAAACTTAATGGGCTAACTCTTGATATTCTAAGAAACAGAGGCATTGTCTTCATCCTATACTTACCTACAAGCTTTTTTCCTGTTTGTTTTTTCTTCACTTGCTCATTTTGTTTCTCTTTGTTTATAAGATAAGCCTGGTAAGCCCTTTAAAGACATAAACATGAGATAAAAGAAGAATGCTGATAGAAAAAAGTCTTTGGAGTTATACAGTGGGAGGATACTCAGTTGCCCTGCAACAGCTGAGCACAAAAGAGGCATACATATTCTGTACAATTGACTACTGCATGGAGATAGCAGGACTAATCCTGAAGTTCCTTGGCGTAGTGGAACTGAGCTGAACTGAGTCGCTGGTTCCTCAGGTTGGCAGTCAGCACCGATACTCAGAGCCCATCTCTGCTTGCCTTATTGGAATTGATAAGCAATGCATCAGGGGCTGTTATCCATCATTTCAGGGTTCAGAGATTAGGCCCATAAACCCATACGGCAAATGGGGAAATCCATACTTTATTAGATGTGTTCCAGTCCCCTCCACCCCTTTCTCTCTTTTTACAGTAAACTGACATGAGGATTTAATTTCAGCCTTGCATTAGATAAATAATCAATTACTGAGAGAGGCAGGGAGATGAGTGAGGCGGCTAGGGCACTTGGTAGGTCAATGTGAACATGCCTGGTGTGTGAGCACTGCTGAGGCACAGAAGCACAGGGTCACCTGCAGCTGTAAAATTTTATGTGAATGTAAAATTGACAATAAAACCTGAGTGCATGGACTCCCACTGTATTTAACTGAAGCTTTTAAACCCTTCTCACACACCCATGTTCTTTTGAGAGAGAGATTTAGGACATCAGCAGCTGGAAGGGAAAGAAATGGACGTGCCCAAACTAGGGGAAGGTGGATATTAGAACCAGTCCAGGCGTCTGCCTTGGCTCCTGGAAGTACAGAGGCAATCTGGGCCACTGGAACTTGATCGCAGAGTGAAATTCATCTCTCCTGAGAGCTGGCCGGGGTTCTACATGCCATTTGCACCTTTGCCCAACAGCAAATAGATTCCTTGCCACCAGCAAGTTGGTGAATGGTGTCCTACAATGTATTTTTATCTGGAGAGCTTTAGACCTGAATTTAAAGCTTATAAATTTATTTTTATCTGAGAGCTTATAGTCATAGGCTCATCTATACTGATTAGGGAATGGAGGCACACTGTTACATACTCACATGATTTTATTGGGTCTTGAACTATTTGGTGGTGAGTTTATTGTCTCAGCTTCTGGATATGACTGCATGGGAATCTCTGCTTTCATTGAAAGAATGTCTAACCTTTGTGAGGATGGAGAATGTGGGTGGAGAGTGTGGTTTCTGCATGAGATCCGAATTCAAGACAGGTGATGGTAGAAGCATCATGGGCCAAGGCAGCAGCAATCCGATGGTGAATTTATTTCCACCTGGAGAACCCAGAGCTGGCCATCAGGGTTTTACTGTTGGGAATTTAGTTCTGACTATAAAAAGAGGGACAGTTCCCAATGAATGACAAGGAATAACAGGGCTGAAAGGAAAAAACTATGTATTTGGACTAGAGTCTGTCCATAAATACTGACCTGGCAATCTTAATGCTTCTTAATTATACATGAGCAGAGAGAGGTAGTTAGCCATGTTAATCTGAAGTTGAGCAGAAGGCTGGGTAGAGTGGCCCTGTAGGTCCATTCACAGCAGCTGACAAAGCAAGCTGCTGCTTAGGAAAGCATATGCCTCCAAATCAGTCGAAATGGTGCCATTTTGCCATCCCTTCTGTTTGACTTTGGCTACCATTGTCCTCCTCCTTCACCTGTGGTAGGTTAGACTGTTACACCTTATGTTTATGTCAGGGCTGACTCTGTAGCTTTACTAATACATTGGACAATCGATTTGTATGGCCTAGTTTGGATAGGGATAACCCTGCCTCTGGTTGGGGTTTGGATTAGGTAACCTCTGAAGGTCCATTCCAGCCCTACTTCTCTATGATTCTGACTCCTTAATTAGTTAACTCTTCTAGTCAGGAAACAAAATATAATGCCTGATGCAGTGATTGGTGGCTTATCACACCTCATATATCAAACCACAAATAGGAAATGCTGGAATTCTTGCACACAACCATTCACAAGCAATCCAGAGGCAGGACCATGTGTGATGTGAACAGAGCACTCATCAGTGCTGTGTATTCCTTCATTTTGTTTTCATTTTTCTCTAGTTAGGTTGTAGAAAGTTCACAAACCAAAAGAGTACTAAATCTGCCCGATAAGTGGCTCATGTGAATTATTCTCCCTGCTCTAAAAACAGACAGACTAAATAAAAGGAAGATTGATTTCTATAAACCATTGTGATTACAGCCCGGACAATAAGAGAAGCTGTTTGAATTCTCAGTTAAACAAGTTTAACCTGGAAGCTGTTGTTGAAGTATAAATATCAACAAATTATCTTCTTGAGATGCTAGCTTAATAGCTTCAAGACATTGGTTGTGGCTGTGTAGATGGGATGTTAATGTTTTAATCAGTTGTGACAGATAGGTGCTTTTGACATTGTTCCTGTGCGTTTGGAAAAAACAACTGTGAAAACAAGAGGTGAGCATATAACACAATAGCTTCCATGAATATTTATTGGGGTCCCACATCAACCAAATGCCCAATTCATTGGGATCCTACGCCAACAAAACACTTTACACATGTATAATTTGAAACATTCATCTTAGAAAGCAAAGTTCCAAGTCATGTGCAGGAGGATTGCATATACCACATTAATAGTTTACATGCACAAATTAGTTACGTGATAGAAATTGGAGGGCTTAACTAGATAAACCCCATGTCACCTGTCCAATCCAACCACAAAACTGTTCAGATTTTAGAATCACAATCAGTAGAATAATGAGATGCTTGCAGTTCGCACGTGAGAAAAAGCTAAATTAATCGAGCTGGGTTAGGCTTTATTAATCATTGGCTCATCTCCAATTATAACCAAATATAAACTAAACATGTATTATTCCTACCTGGGCGAAGGAAGACTATGAAAGAGCTTGTTTACATCCTACAAGCAGCACTGTCCAGATTTTGAGGGGTTTCATTTCAAGATGCAAACTTCACAGCTTCACCCTCATTACCTTGGGTCAAGCTGAATTCCTGGACAAGCCATCAGTTTGAAAAAGTGTGGATCTAACCACTGAGGCTGCAGCTCATAATCTCGTTCTGCCTTTCCTGATCAGAGGAACACGTGTTACCTGCACTGAGCAAAGACCACTACATCTACCTTCAGCAACACTTACCTGCTTTGCTTTTAAGCAGGAATTCATTTTTTGGCCTTCAAGAAGTAAGTGAAGTAACATTTTTCAGCAGTTAAAAGATGCCAGCTGAGTAAATAAATCAGATCAATCACAGATCAGTTCACCATCTTCCCAAAGTTCACCCATGATAACAAGACTCATGGCATTTGGATAATAAATCCATGATGTAAGGGCCTTTGTAATCATGTTCAGGAATTCAGACAGAGGCATTAATGATGCAAATATAATAACCTTTGAAAAGGGAAAGCTCTTTGGGGAAAAATCAAAGGGCAGTCAAATGAAAGAGCAAACTAGAGAAACTTTATCCTTGGACCCCTTCACACACTTATCATGGCCATTAGAACCTCCTGTTTTTTAGCTGGTGTGAACACTTTGGGAAAAATGTATCTGTAGGCAAGTTGGGTAAGAGGAAATGTGAGAAAAGGACAGACTTTCAAGATAGCACTTCACCTAAGTCTGTGAAACCATATTATAAAGTGAAGATGGTAGTACAGTTATATTGGTATAAAGATGCTTTATATGTTCCTGTACCAGGACACATGCATCTATGCTAAGAGGTAGCATAGCATATCTTATTGAACTGTTCGGATCCAAAAACATACCTGTAATCCCAGCCTTATTTACTCTAGTTATAAACTTGGTGTAGACTTGGGTTGCCTGTACATGCGTCGGAAGGCTGCTCTCTTACAGTGGATAGGAGCAGACTTGATTAATCGAGTTAAGTGTGCTAATTCGCATGCTCCAGTCAGCCTCGGTGTCTCACGTATCAGTGTCCCCGCACTTCAAAATGGCTGTGGGAGTGTTTTAACTAAAGCTTGTTTGATGGAGCTTTAGATAAAGTACACCCGCCACCATTTTGAAGCATGGGGACATTGATACACGAGATGCTCTGAGCATTTTAATTAGAGCGGCTCTTAGAGCCACCTTATCCTGAAAAGCTGTGCTTTTCCTGGATGCAACGACAAGTAAAAAAGCCAGGGGCTGGGCTGGGGAGTCAGTTGCCAGGCAGATTATAATGTATCAAAAATGCAATGTCTATGTCTAGTCCATGATCTCTAGTGTCCAGGAGGTTGATGAAATGGAGCTCATAGGCTCGTCTCTGGGAAGTGTTGTGTAAGTTTCCCTTGAGGATCAGGACTGAGAGATTGGAGGGAGAGTGGCCCTCC
>JAGPOW010000797.1:18558798-18584666 GCA_030014935.1 Caiman crocodilus | reverse complement strand
TCTCTGGGAAGTGTTGTGTAAGTTTCCCTTGAGGATCAGGACTGAGAGATTGGAGGGAGAGTGGCCCTCCTGTGAGAAATGTGCCCCCACCGGTAATTGGGTATTTCTGTTTTTGATGGATTTCCGGTGTGCGTTCATTCTAGTGCGCAGTTGTTGTTTGCTCTCTCCTACCTATTTTCTATCAGGGCATTTGGTGCATTGGATGAGATATATTACATTTCTGGAGGTGCAACTGTAAGATCCTGGGATGCTGATGGCTCTGTTGTGGGGTGTAGTAATTGTGGAGATGATGGAGATGTGTTGGCAGGTTTTGCATTTCTTGTCCTGGCACAGTCTGGATCCTTTTGGTGTGTTCTGGGCTTGAGGAAGTTTACTTCTGGTGATGAGGTTGGCGAGGCTACAACCTACATCCCTGCTTGGGGGACATTTTAACTAGTTTGTCCGTCTTATGTATTAAGCATTGTTAAGTTTATAATTGTCTTTTGTTGACCACAAGAGGCGGCAGCAGAGAGAAGAGACGATTCTGCCAGAAAAGTGTTGAGTTGTGGGGAAGGAAAGGTTGTCTTTTTATTGTATGAAGGTACCAACACAATCCTATTATAAGCTTTGTCCCTTTAATCTCTCTCTTCTGGATGACAAGAGTCATCTGTGACACAGAAATATTTGTTTGCCCTGCTGTACACCTTTGATGCAGTATGGAAGACATTTGACTACAAAGGATGTGGCTTGGGTTGTGGCCCAGTCACAAACTGGTGCAGAATATGTCTAGAGAGAGTGGTCATCTACAGATGACACTTGTCCTGATCTTTTCCAGATGAAGGATTGTTACCATTATACCTGTTCCTCTACAAGAAAACGGTATAACCTGCCTTAAGAAAATTGCGTCCACACTAGGAGTTGTACAGCTTTTTGATACTAGTGCTTCTGTCACCGATCTGGATCTAATGGGCCTCTGCTTTGAGGGGTGATGCTCCTTTAGCTTTCTACTCTTGCACTTTGTTTAGTTTATTTCCCAGTCAGAAATGTGGTTGGGCACTTAAACTGCCCTCATTCACTTAGAAAGCAAGTCTCTCTTCTGGAATATAAAGATCGTGGGGTAGGAACTACCTTGCTGTGGTTTTATAATGGAAGGTAGCCCTCGTTTCAGCTACAGCCTCGCCGGGCACTGCCGTAATGCATAGCATTCCATTCGGAACCAATTCTGGGCCCATAAAGATGCTCGAGGCTTTACGCCATTTGTGGAATATGGTCAAATCTCCTTTCTATTCTGTGTCTGTGATTTGTACCGTGGAGTAACTAGGTTTGCTCGGTTGGCTGGAATTCCAAAACCAAAAATGAGTTCAGAATCTAGCATAACTTTGAAAAGAGCACCTTTATTTTTCTTTGCTTGCAAAGACAGTGATTTATGTTTAGTTACCAAAACTAGTAAAGTTACCCCTCAAAAGCTTCAAATTTACACATTTGTCTCAGACAAAAACTTGTGTTCACAGACAAGTTTGAGGTTTGGAACAACAGCTTCTCTACGGTGCAGTTTTATCTGGCACCTGCAAAAAAAACCCTGACGCCTTCGTGTAAAATAACAAAATGTGTTACTCAAAACCTTCCTATCTCCTACAGGTATTAGCAAGACAGTTTATGAATTTCTCTTTGAGCAGGGTTAGAGACTTTAACAGTACTAGAAATCTAAAAGTGCTGGGAAGGTGCTTTCTTAATTTAAGGGAATAAATGTTTTTAGTATCTCCTTTACAGTGTTTGCACAGGAGCTGAGAGGACATTAGCTTCACTTGGCTAAATTTCCTGTAGGTAATATACAGTTTCTCAATTTTGCCTGTCCCGGATGATAGCTAATGAACTCATGAAATCATGCATTTTCCTCCCCAGATTTTAAACTGACTTTAAGTTAACAGTATAGCAGGTAATATGTAGGCTTTATAACCCATACAGGTTAACAATAGAGTTTACATTTTATCCATAGTTTTTTAGTTAACATTTGACCCAAGTTAGTAGTGCACAGAAATTACCATCCTACCAGGTTGGTACTTGAGGTAACTTGGATGGTCATATTGAGATCCTAGGAGAACTGTGGTGGAAAATAAATTAAAATTCAACACTCAAGGCAAGAAATTGTAATGGTGAGGACTAGAACTGAAAAAAAAGCTTGAGCTGATGTATCCTCAAAGATACCTCTAAGTCAAAGGGCAGGAACATTGTGGGGGATACATAGGGGATACATAGGGGACACATACTTTACTTCTTAAAGTTTAAGAAACAAAACCAAGTAATAGTATTGACATTTTGTTTGTGTACTACTACGGGTTGCAAGTGATTAAAAGTTAGGAAACAAAGACCTTTTAGCTCAGAGTGCGCTTTCTAAGGACCAAATGGTGGCTATTCTGTCTTCCTGTGCTACAATTCCCTTGACTTCAGTGGAGGGACTCCAGTACACAGTAGCACAGTTTTGCCAATGCCAAATCTTTAGATAACTGACTGTATCCAGTCCTGCTTAGCTGAAAAGAGATAACGTTAAGAGAGTTTTAGGTGATGTTTTCAGAAGGAATGCTTTGCTTTGCTCTCCCTGGCAATAAAGCAAACAGGGCAATTTTAAAAAGCACTGAATTCTGTATATATGCACACAGTGGGCACTACAGAATTTATAGGAATTTTGAAAGATAGTGCCTGTACTTAAACTACCATGCAGGGCTTTTCAAACTGCCATTGTAACACAATTATCCACAGTTCTGTATCTTTATGGATGCACAGGCAGTGGGACAGAAGCCGTTGGAAAGGTCACTATAACTGGTCTGCTGGATATTTTGTGGTTTAGGAAGTCTGAGACTTTCGTTGCACCCAAAGGGAATGTCTAACATCAAAGGCATATGTATTTCTCCCTACATTTTAGGGTGGAGGAGAGTAAAGCCCTTTGTAAAAAGCAAACTGAATGTTGCAAACTATAACAGCAAATTGAAATTCTGCTGAAGTCCAGTTCTGGCTACTACACTCTGTAAAAACTTTCTGGTTTTAGAAAGTAGTGTGAGAATGTGGCTTAAAAAAGAAAAAGAAAAAAGAAAGCCTCCCTTTATTCCGTCCCCAAAATAAAGAAAATGTAAGAGCATTCATGATGCATTTGAAGATAATGAACTGGACTATTTATTTAGGTAGTTAGTTCTTAAAAATCAGTTTATGTACCTCAGTTCTGGAACCATATTCTTCCAGGCTTGAGCCTGTCCAGAGCAGGGCCCAGAAATGGCATCAGCATTTTAGGCTGTGGACATAATTCATTCTCATAAGAATGTAGAGTGGAACCATCAGATTTGTATATTTGTTCAAAAACAAGACTAAAACCTAGATATCCAGGTACCAATTATATTGACTGGGCCATATCTCTCTCCAGTTAGAGGGCTCACTTGGTTTCTAGGCTCTGATCAACTTTAACTATTTAATTATTTATATTAGGAGCAACAGCTTCAATAGGAGAGATGGAGCAATGTACACCATAACTCACTAGTTAGGGAGCTCCCATAAGTGTTCCTGTCCCTGCTCTGAATCAAGCTGAGAGGCATGTGAACCTAAATCTCCTGAATCCTGGGGAAGTGGCCTAACCAGCAGGCTTTCAGGTATGAGGAGACCACTCCTTCCATTATTGAGCAAATGGGCAGAAGTCTTTTTGTGCACCTATCCTGAAAAGCTGTAAGTTTTTATTTTGGAAATATCAAAGTGATATTTCATACCTTCAGTATTTCTAGAATTAACCTGAAATGTGCTAACACAAGGAATTTCATAATTTTCTTCACTGCATTTACCAGTGAATAAACTGATTTGTCAAAGGAACTTTGTCCAGTTTGAGGTGTTTTCCTTGTGCTTCTGGTTTTCTCAAACCTAGGGTGCTACCCGGGTCAGCTTGTCCAAGGCCAGATGGTGGGGAAAGGAAAGATTTGCTTCCAGCAGTTCTTACTTAAAGTACAAAAAAGACCACTTCTTATATGGACAAAACCCTGACCTACCAACACTTTTGCTATGCTAAATGTTGTGTTTCCTCCAAGCCCTCTGGAGAATCAAGGCTCATGTAGACTCTCATTTGGACAGTTTTACTCCTGTCTCTTTCTAAGAACTGAAAGTCCAGGGCTCAAATCATAATACATTTGGGAGAATTAACCAAGCTTTCTTTTTTAATATTTGAAATACTTAATACATTTTAAATGAATGCTGTGAAGGAAGGGGGGGAAGGGTTCCTTGGTTTAGAAAAGCTTGTTAGCCGATTAGTTAATATTCATACCCTGCTTTGGAAATGAGAACACTTGAGAAGTGGCAAATACTGCAATTACCCTACTTACCAAGGTAAGACACTAGCAACAGACAGAGCTGCCCCTCATCCAGAAGGGCTGTAGTCTGTATACTGCTACCCTGTCACTACTGAAGCAAAAAAGAGAAAAATCGGAATTCTAGCCCTGTCTGAAAAGTAAAAGGGACAAATTAGTTTCTTGTCACTGCACTGCAATAAATACATTGTCATTTTTATACCCCAGTGAATCATATTCTCCATTTCCCCCGTAACTATTATACAGTCTGCTGGCAGTACATCATTTTTTGGTAATTTTATTTTCGCCAATTGTTTTATGAAATTTTTGAGTTTTATGGACACTAAAACAAATCTAGCCTGCGAGTGTTATAGCCCTTTAAATCACCAGCAGGAAATCTCAAGGTTCCTCCAGACTGTGAGAGAAGGAGCCTTTAGGAAAGAAAGATTGCTCCTAGCTTATAAACTGAGCAAAAATCCAGAGATAAGTTTGTAAAAGGGACATACATCATCACCGGCAAAAACTGGGACGTAAAACAACATCTCTCTGCTCAGCTCCCTTAAGAATAAAAATGGATTTTTATTTAGCAGAAGCACTAAAGTAGTTGGAGAAAGGAACACACAAGCTTTTCCATGCTTTCTTAACCATAACAATTCTTATTTCCTATAGAGCCGGTGTGTCAGGCAGGACTTGGGTCAAATTGCGGATAGTTGTAGTCCCAATTCAGAGAAAACGAAGCCTAGAAGATTAGGAATCCCTACTTGTATGCAATTAACAATGGGATGAATTTGTTCCTCATGCTAATGAGGAACTGATGGTACTTAGCCACAACAAACAATGTTTTAGGCAAAATTCAGTTTCTCGTCCTTAACTTTTGTTAATGCTTTTCATTGCCAGTTGGCTGCTTCACTGGCAGGATCTTCTTTGAGCAGAGGCAGCTAATCTCTCAAAATTTCATGGAAGAACCTAGTCAGACTGCAACTAAGAGACTTTCATTGCTTGCTATTAGTTTGAATTTGAACACAAAGTTCTCGAAATGGAGGAACAGGGCTTACAGAATTCGTCATAGAAATCTTCCATTCATCCTTCATTAGGAGAAGTCTAGCTTGCCATGCTGTTTCGTTAGATCCTTGTTTTTCCAAGGAAAAAAGGAATGTGGCTCTCAAGACGAGAAAAAGATTGAAACAGAATAGTAAAAGCATTGACCAAGGACAGAACAGGGAAAGACGACCAGCCATTTATCTTTTCAGGGTTATTACAATAGCTAAGATTACTAGATATAATAATACAAGTGGAACCAGGTTGCCATTTCACTATCCGTTAAAGTAGAATATATACAGAGCACACAAGACTGCAGAAAAGCCAGATAGAGATTGCCCTGGAGGAAATATTCTATGTATACTTACAATATAGATTTACTTACAGGTTTAAAATTTAATGTGGCTCTCCTTGTGGTCTCAAAAGGAATTTTCCTACAGCATCGGGTCTGATTGGGAGATTTCCAATAAAAAATAGTTTTGTTGAAATCAGAACTTTTCATTGGAACAGTCCAATTTGGAAGAAACTTTTATCAAGAAAGGTTTAACAGCTCTGGAATGGAAAGTCCACTAAAAATGAGAACAAATAAGGCCAATTGACCAGATTAGTCAGGAGCCTGGAGGACCAGAACACTCACTTGAGAGTCAAGATTTAAGTCCCTGTAATGTCAGCTTCAATCCTGCAATTTGACCTGGTTATCCCATGCCCCAGACACATACCCTGACCACCAGGTTCTTAGCTATCCTGAGGTATGGAAAGAGGAAGAATCAGCATTTCTCTCTCTAGCCATCTAGCCTATATTTTTGAAAGGTTCATCTTGATGTGGAATGAGGAACTCATCAGTTCTCCTTTCATAACTTCAATTCTCCCCGCTGCAATGTTTTTCTTTCATAAGAACTTTTTTCTCCTTATACTTTTCTATTGGGCAGCTGATTGGTGTCAACTAGTTGAGAGTGGATTTAGGTTAGATATTAGGAAGAAATTTTTCACAATAAGGGTGGCCAGGATCTGGAAGAGGCTTCCAAGAGAGGTGGTGCTATGGAGCTTGGAGGTCTTCAAGACCTAGCCTCCATAGCACCATAGCCTCCATAGTCTCCAAGAGGAGGCTAGATAGTCACCTGGATGGGGTCATCTGACCTTGGTCCTCTTTCCTGCCAGGGGCAGTGGGTCAGACACGATGATCCATTGTGGTCCCTTCCGACTCGACATACTATGACTCTATGAACCTATGGGCAGAGTCAAACAATTATAATTTTAATGAGACCATTTTGCTAATAGGTTCTGTTTATATATCCTATTCTTTATTTAGGTGTCTGAATTTTATTATTTCAGATGGGATTTAAAAAAAGGCTTAGAGGAAAATAATCTTTTGAGCTGAATTAAGAATGCAGTACAATAGGGGGGTGGGGGGAGGAGGTGGCATGTGGCTGGATGCAGAGTAGAGGCTGCGAAGGGGGGAGTGGATGGTAGCAGCAGTCGAGGCTGGTGGCATGGTGGCAGCAGTAGAGGGTGGTAGATGGTGGTAGCAGTGGCCACCATGTGCAAGCTTCCCCCTCCCTGTGTCTGACTGGCTGGATGGTGTCTGTGCAGCTTGTATAGGAGCACCACTGCCCTCACCCCACCTTGGCTCTGCTCCTGGGAGGTGGCAGCGCTCTGTCCTCACCCACCCGTGCGTACCTCGTAGGTCCTTTCCAAGTATCTCCTGCACTAGAAGTTCTATCCAAAATCTAAATCACAGCTGAGCCATAGAAATATTTTGATAATGGCTGATTTTTGTAATTCCTATTTACAATTTTTTGGTGGGAGAGGGAGAGGAAGAATGTTGTCGGAAATTATAAAGTAATTTGCATATTGCCCATTAAGAATGGCAGGGGGGTGAGGGTGAGGACAGAGGTTTGCATCTGGCCCCTTCCCCCCTTCCTGGGGCCAGAGCCATGCCTGCTGAGACTGGAGCTGTTCTCTTCCTCTCCTTAGGCCAAGGCCAGGTCAGGGCTGGGGTCGCTCCCCAGAGTCACTTTGGGCTGGGGCCATTCCCTACCTCCTCCCTGCCACTTTTGGCTGGGGCCTGGGCTAGGGCTGGTTCCTGCCTCCCCTGCACCACTTCAGTTAGTTGCACCACTTCAGGCCAGGTCCAGGACCTGTTATGGCGGAGGTGGTGGCGGCAGAGGGCATGGCCATGGTGGCAGTACTGGCAGGGTGCAGCCACTGGTCACTCCTCCTCCCCTTTTTGCTCTCCTCCCTCCCTTCCTCTCCTTTTCTCCGGCACCTTCCCCTCCCCATCAGCTGTTGTTGGAGGGAGTCGGGGCACTTCAGCCCCCGGCTCCAATGTCAGGCCAAGGCAGCAGTGGAGGGATGAGGCCAGTGCCACTGACCTTGCTCCTCCACTCCAGCCCCAGTCCCCTCTGTTATGGTGGGGCTCTGCCATGTGGGGCAAGGTGAGGCTAGCCCTACACAGCTCACAGCCTGCACCCCTGCTGCCTCCAAGGAGCAAGGGGGGGTGGACCAAGGCCAAGGCCCCCTTGCTCCAGCCCCTCAATTCCCGCTGTCATGGTGGCACTCTGCCATGTGTCTTTGGCTGTACAGATCACTCTAATTGGTTGCTGATTGGCTGCTGAGGCTAATTATCCGATTGCAAATTAATCATTACAGACAGACTGATCAAGGCTTTTATAATATTAGAATTCTGAGATCAAAGCATAGTAGATAGGGAAAGATGAGCAAATATGCCTCTAGACAGAAATCTAGGAAACAGCACCTCTTTGGAGTTATAATTCCATTTCTGATAATGACTTGTTTCAGTAGTCTTGAGTCAGTCACTTTTTGGCCTTTCTTTCTTTTCTTTAAATGGTGAATAGCATCCCCACCCTCCCCTGTTTAATTCTCTGCATCATTATTTGTCAATACAGGATCAGCCTTTTTTGACAAAACATTTAATTTGACAATCAAAGCAATTTGGAGATGATGTATCACAGTGCATGCATGGGGCCTTAGGTGTGTAAGCAAAATAGGGGGAATACCAGTGTTACCCCACCATAATAGCCCAATGCTATTATGGGATATAAAGGACCTGGAATTAAATCCCTCTTTACATGATTCATAGAGGGGGTTAACCTGCCTATCTTCCAGGATGATACCTTAAACAGTGGGCTATCAGGTAATCCAAGGGAAGTCTCTCTGAATCTGTCATGCTGAAGATGTTCCACTTTTTATTGATAACTAAACAGTTATTAGAGAAAAGACAGGATTATGAATGTCTTTTACCCAGGAAAGTTCCTTAACTACCAGTCTGGAGTGTCAGTCTTACTTTTGCTTTCTGGCTGAATCCTTTAAATCCTTTGCTGTGAATCTGGAACGGAAGGATTTGAACTCAAGACTCCCACAAACTTGGAGAGAGACCCAGGGGCCATAGGGCAAAAGAGGGGAAAACCCTGTTTCCATCTCCTCTGGTGTTGAAATGGAACGTAAGTGTAGTCCCCAAAATCCTAACGTTTTATTTTTGAACTGTTAAAACTAATCATTGCGACATTTCCAATTTTTCTTCATTTTTTAAAAGTTTAGTTAAAACTATTATCCAAATTCCCAATAATTTTGCTTGACCTGAAACTCTAGTTGAGGTGAGGAAACCATTTATTTAAAAAAAAAAAATCCCGTTTCAAAGGCAACAGTAACACTTCCATACAAGAGTGTTCTATGGATTACTACATTTCAGAAAAAAATAAGCCACTATGTTCAAACTTTATTAGTCTCATGTGCAACTTCTGGGCATCTTTGTAGCAATGAGCTATTTTGTACACATACTTCTATGCCCTCTTCCCTTTTTCAGACTAGTTTTGTTTTACATCTACATTATTCCAGGTGGATTTGAGCAATAGAAATAGCAGTTGTCTCACTTGTTGGCTATAAAATGTGGGCAGGTTAAAGTTTGTTTCTTTAACTGTATATTGAAGGGTAACTACCTCTTGTATGGAGTCCCGCTGACATATGAGCAATGAAACAATGAGTAAGCACTCCTTAGTGTGAGGGAGAATCCTCTAATATAGTATTTAGAAATACTAAATGTATTTTGGCTAAATACTATTCTAGTATGTAGAAATGCAGCATAGTATTTAGAAATGTTAACTTTTTTTTTATGAAGCTTGCAAATATGCATGCACGCACACCAAGAACCTTGGACAGCAGGGGTATGAAGACTGTATGAATGTCTGAAAGTAAACAGAGAGAAATAGATGTTTGAACATGAAGCTGAGGTATTTTATCAAGACTTATTTTCAGGAGCTGATGAAGTGGGTGCCTACATTTCAGGTTGCTCAGTTTAGACCACTCTAGGCTACTTCTTCTGAAGTGCTACATGCTTGCACCCCCACTTCATTCAGAATTGTGCATGCTCTGGATTTCTGAAGATTCAGGCTCAAGAGGCCTGAGGCTGTGCAAACTAGCCAACTAGGTACTACTTCCAAACTAGGTACTACTTCCAGATACTTTGGCTGACCTGTTTCTGTCTCCTCCTCAGGATTTCCTCTCTCTCCCCAGTGAATGTAAGCTTTTCCACTTTTGATGAAACATTTATCTACTCCAATTATCTACTCCAATTTATCTCATTAGATGTCTTCCACTTAATAATGGTTGGTGTACTTCAGTTAGATGACCTAACTGTCCAATACACTGCTGTGGAGTAAAGAGTAGCATTTTTGTTCTTGACTGCAGCTATGGGTGAGCGGGGTCTCTCAAAGTGGTCATTTTGCATCTGGTGTCACCAGGATTTATGAGTTTTTCTTATTGTTGTCCTGACCAAAATGTGTATGGTGCTGTACAAACTAATAAATATAAATGGACAATGAATAGAAGATGGATGTTGAACAAGATAAAGCAAAGGACTAGCTGAGTTATTTGGGATGATTAACATGTATCTTGTGCCTCCACATTTTCTGATAGCTTGGAAGTTGTTCAGGTTTTTCCAAACACTTATTGTTTAGGTTTAAGCAATGCAACTTCCTAGTGAGGATGTAGCTGTATTGACAAAGTAACTTGCACTATTATGACTTATTAATGCAAGAGATGGGGAAAAAGGTATTACTGGTATAAGACACCTTTATACCAATAGAACTGCATCCACAGTTCTAGATGGTATTGGTAGCCACACAGAGTAGCAAATAAGCCCCAAAGACTTGTCTACATATGCAGTGGCTGATCAGCAGCGCTCACCACTTAGGTGTCAGGCAGGTGGAGCAGGTAGGAGTGCTTTTGCCCTCTCTGCAAGTGCCAGTTGGGGAGTGGGATCAGCTGTCTTGCGATCAGCTGCAGGGGCCCCCTCCCAGTCAATGGGATCAGCCACAGGGGGACCCTCCCCCCCGCAACCTGGTCAGTGAGATTGGCCATAAAGGGGCCTCCCTTCAGTAACTGACTGCTTGCTGGGGGGGCATTTGCCCCCCTGACTAAGGTGGCAAAAGTTGCCCATGACCTATGACATGCTGTAGGATGTTCTTGATGGTCAGATATTGTGCGTTTCAGTTGTAGGCAAGGGTTCAGACCAGTTTCCAATCACTTAGGCTGGTTTATGTGTAATTTCTGTACCTAGCCTTAGTGATCAGGGAGTCCTGGAGAGTAAACAATGCGAGTAAAGCTCTTCCAGGCAAGTAAGAATGGGAGAATGTATCTCAGAGCTATATGGGACAATCAACAGACCAAATGATGACCCACAACACAACCTGTGTGGGATCAGGTATCCCAACACCATTTCCTTTCAAAACAAGGGCAGGCAAACACTTCGTATTAATTGTTTGCGCCTTTTTGCCTTATCTCTCTCCTCTTCCCCAAGTGTGGCTTTTTTTCCCTGTCCATTGCTAAATCTATCTCTACATTTTTTCCATGCCGTTTAATCTCTAACTTGGAGCCCCAGAGCCCGTGCAGCGTTACAACAGTTTTGTCATGTTGGCTGTCATAGTGTTGACAGCTCCATGACAGGTGGCAGATGTGCAGATGATGGATGTTTTCTACCCTGTGCAAGGACGATGGGATAAAAGTGCAAACAAACTGGGTAATAGATGGGAAAAGCAGAGCCATGTTGATAAGGCCCGGTCCACACTCTGTGATGTATGGGAAAGCAAGCTGTGGGCAATTTGTTTCAGAGAAATGAGGGACTTTTTTTTTTTTAAGAGAGGGATGCAAGAAAAAGACAAGAAGCGAAAGAAAATACAGGAATAAAAAAGGAGACAGAAATGTTATCCTGTTTGTAGCAACACCAGTCTGTTGTTATGGCAATAGGCAAATCTCATTTTGGAGACAGACTTGGGGTCCGCAGATTGTACCAGGCAACTCTGTGCTTTGCATGAAATTAAGAGCCTGTGCAGGAGAGGAAGAAGAGTGCCTGTGTTTTCTCAGGAGAATGACTGGGTTAGGGTTTTCTTATTCATGCTGCTTTTAAGCTTTTCTCTACTGGCTTTTAATAACGATTTTTTATATATCTCCAAGCATCTTTAAAACACCATACAATTACACTGAGCACATTGGGGCAAATATACTTTCAGATCTAACTTCCTAAATGAGAAGCTCGAGTTGTGTATTTGAGAACTTGATAGAAACCACTGCAACAGTGTGACCGGGAAGTTAACCCTTATGAGCCTGACTCGAGTCATGCGACTGGGGCCAAGTCATAAAGAGCTGTTTCTTATCACTATTCTTATTAGGTAGGGATTCTTTAAGATGCAGATTTTGAATCCAGAGAGTGTCCAATGTCTTAATCTTGACTCAGACTTGTTTCCGATGCAGATTTCCCATGCAGGGTCTCGATTTGGGTATAAAGGTTCTTGAACTTTCACCAAGAACTAACTATTTGACACCTTCAGCCCCTGGCGAGGCCTTCTGTCACCCTGTGAGTTAAACATCAGTCCAGTATCAGGTCTGGGCTTTAACTTTTTCAAAACAAGGTGGGTTTGTACTGATTTACAGGAAACCTGATATCTTCTGAATATTTGGTACCTGGGGAAGGTTACAACCCTTCAAAGAACTATATCTGGTAGACCGATAAGTGTGGGGTTCAGAGCAGTACTAAGCAGGACCAGACCTGCATAGGATGTGAACTGTGGGATCAAACGTAGTGTCCTGTGAATGGCAGATGCTGGAACTGGGAGCAGCACTAATAGAGGCAGCTTCTGTTTTAAGGAGGAAGAAGATAGACAAGAATAATGGGAACCTTTTTGGGGAAAGGTGATGAGGATTGTGAGGAGCTTCATTGTCAGAGGGGTGGTAGAGACATAATTGAGGCAACCGTTCTTCACCATCTGGGTTGCTTATGCTCTATCTCTGTAAAGATGAAGTAGGAGCTCTAAGCATGTATTCAATGGTAGATTAGAGCATGTGACATGAGAAAAGGAGGTTACAGCCACCAGCCGGCACAGCTGAGATCAGCCTGGTAAACTGGCGCCATTGTCTGGAAAGGTTAGCTTCTACTCTACCAAGGGAGCCTTTGGTATGTGGGGAGGGGTATTCGAAAATTACAGCCTCTACCATTTATCTGCTTAGGAAAGCCTCCGCACTAAGGGGTTGTCTCTTTAAAATGCAGAGAATGTCTTAGGAGGGTCCCATATGGATACTGAATATTAATACCGCAATGCTGCTATTACTAACGTGGGTATACATGTCCTCACACACCCATTTACTGGCATGTAAATTTTCAAGACTCCATCAACCCCCACCCTCTGTTCTGTCACTGTCAGGGACTTGTTTAGGCCCATAATGGTGATAATTTATTACAGCACACTTCCTACTGTGAGTAAATAAGTCTGTCTCCTTTAAATTCCCTGGGCAATTAGAAGAATGAAAGACTGTGCCACGTATTAGCATTTATTTCCTCCCAGCATTTATACAAGGCCATTTTCTCGCTGACAAATTGTGGGGCAAATTGTTCTCGAAAAAGTCTGTCAGATGAAAAGGTGTTATGATTAAACTGCTGGCGTAAATTTGGGTGACAATAAATCCTTTTATTGCATTAACTGGATTTATTTGCTCGCAACTACCATTAAGGATTCAAAGAAATAATAATAAACGGAGGGTTGATTTTTGCACCTGCTTAAGGGTAATTAATATGCATTCTAAAAATAGAGAGCCTTCTTAAAAAAATCCATTTAGTGATTTAGAGGCTGGTGATCAGGAAATGGATGCAGACTTATCTGCATGTGTACACCAGGGTTGGGTTAGCAAAAGCCATAAACGAGGATTGCAGCATGGCTAGTCCAGAAAAGGCTCAGTTGAAATACAGCACAAGGGGCCTAATCAAGCAATCCCTGCTTAATTTGAGCCCAGCTTTGTGACCCAGTCCTCTGTAGCACTTGAATAGAACAAATAGGCCATAACGTCATTAATAATACATGTGATATGAAGGAACTACCAGCTCTTCACCATGGGAACAATGGGAACTCATTCACTTAATATGCCCACTGGTATAAGAGCATAAGGTGGCCAATGAAAAAGGGTGTGGTGTTAGCACTGTTTGTTCTTGCTATTCCCATTGGGTATCAGGAAGTTGAAAATAGGTTAGGGAACTCCTGTGGCTGTTTTACTTTACACTTAATGTCAACCCATCTTTATCCTTCCTCCAGTTCCTGGGCCAGATGCAACTGGTAATTAAGCCTTTCGATATTAGCAAGGTGATAATATGAACCGCAGAGTAAGATTCAGCAGGAAGTAGCACCTTTGTTTCAACAAGCCAGTGGGTTTTTGGTTAAGATACTCATATTTCTAGCTGCATCAGCTGAAGTGAAAGATGTTTGGGGGTAGGAGACAGAGGCATAAGCAAACAGAGTTAGAACTGAAGCTATGTACAAATGGACTAACTTCTCAGTGCTTCCTCCAGATTCTCATCCCCTGTAGACCGTGCTCCTTCCTCTAAGTTTCCAGTCAGCTTCCTACAAAAAGACAGGAGAAGTTAGGAGTATTAGTTCAGAATAGCTCTTGCCTGGGGTGAACATAGGGTCCAATTAGGAACTCAGTGCATTTCTAAAGTCTCCTGGTTTATGACTGAGAGAAGGAAATACACTTTTTCTAGAGTGGACATTTTGGGACAAGCAGTTTTGAAAACTTTTTTTGGGAGAAAAAGAAAAGAAGCAGATTGTCAAGCAACAGGAAGGGCGTTAATGAATCAATGTCATGCATATGGGATCATAGGAAAGATCATAGGGAAGTAGGGCTAGAAGGGACCTCTCAAGGTCATCTGGTCCAGAGGCTGTCAACCTTTTTTGTACCAGGACCCATTTGTAAACACTGACGGCCAGTCCTGACCTAGTGCCCCTCACTCCTGACCAGCGCTACCCCCCACCCAGCCCCCAATCCCTCCCCAGTGTGTGGGGTAGGGGGGAGGTATGTGGGGTGGGCTGGATGTGGTGCGAGGGGCCCCCAAGCAGCCCCTTGCAGGCTGGACTGCTGACAGACTGCAAGGAAGAAGCCGTGGTTTCACATATTTCTCCTTCAAAGGAGAATCAATTTTTAAAGTTTGTGGCCCTTTCATATATTCTTGCTACCTACTTTTGGGTCGTGACTCACGGGTTGAGAAATGCTGATCTAGTCCAGCCCCCTCTCAAGGCACAGTCATCCCTGACTAAACATGCCAACCAAGTGTCTGTCCAATCTGCTCTTGAAAATGTCCAGGGGTGGAGATTCCACAACTTCTCTAGGTAGCCTGTTCCAAGGCTTGACCACTCTCAGTACAGAAAGTTCCTCCTAACATCCAACCTACATTTCCTCAGCTGCAGCTTGAGGCCTTCACTACTGGTCCTGTCCTCTCAGGCTACAGAGAAAAGTCTGTCTCCATCCTCTCTGTAATTGTTTTTCAGGTAGTTGAAAGCTGTTATTAAATCCCCCTTCAGTCTTCTGTTCTCCAGACTAAGCAACCTTAGCTCTTTCAACCTTTCCTTACAAGTCTTGCTTCCCAGGCTTCTAATAAGAGATCTTTATCACTCTGTGCTAGACTCTTTCTAATCTGCCCACATCTTTCTTGAAGTGTGGGGCCCAAAACTGGACCCAGCACACCAGGTGAGGCTTCACCACTGAATAGAATGGACATATGTAAGAATATAACTTAAGAGGCTGAGACATCACACCTAGAATCACCTCTCAAACTCCAGCCAGGAGCATCCACTGTAAATGCTGTATGGGATTGTGATGTGAGAGTAAACTGCTCAGGAATTGGAGCCAGTGCCTGGGATAATTGGCTTCATTCCATATCATTCCACACAATGTTTTTAACTGATTGCTCCTATTCACACTTAGCTACTAGAGCGCCCTAATTCTCCAAAGAGAATGACTAATTTTCCATATACTGCACCTTTTTTTGCATAGAAAACACCACTCTGCAGGGCAGTCAATCTGGCATCTTTCACTACCCTAATGTGAAAGCTGCGTTACTCCGAAAGTTACACTGAAGGCTCCCAAGCATCACAGACCTCTTTAAAGCCAATGGGTGTCAAGCATTCTTTTTCAGGCTCTAGAGAAGCGTTTTTCAAGCCCTAAGCTGGCTGCAAGCAAACAGTGACCACCTGCTGTGGTTTTGAGAACTGTATGTTTAAAGTGGGTTAACTTTGGAAACAAGTAATTTGGGGAGGGTCTGCAGAAGCCTGTGAGTGCAGAAAGAAATGCAGCTCCCTGTTGTAACTCAGAACACTTTGCAGGAGCATACTGAGTTGCAACAATCCCTTGGACCAAGCAGGTGTTCACTGTGGCTCCAGGAGGGAGGGAAGTCTAGCTGCAGCCAGTTTCCCCTAGAAATAGCCCCTTCTCCCTCCCAGTCTGTCCCTTTCAGAATGGGAGGGGGGAAAGGGAGCAGAGGAAGCTGGTTCTAGGGCAAGCGTGGTTCAAAATACAGCTTACAGAGGGGCTTTATCTGGGCAGAAACGGTTGCTCAGTATGAGGGGCAAGTGGCCCTTCCCCCTCGCCATTGCCGGTGCTCCCTGCTACAGCAACCCAGGCTGCCCTGCTGCCCCACTCTGTGCTGCCACTGCTGCCCCACAGGGCCGCCCAGGGGCAGCAGTGACGGTGGCAGAGCTGCAGGACAGCCCATGCACAAGTGCCGTGTGGATGCAGCAGGGAGTGCCAGGCAGCGGCAAGGGGGAAGGACTACTTTTCCCCCATGCTGAGCAACAGTTTCTGCCCAGCTGGTACTGCTGCTGTTTAGCGTGAGCAGGCACGGGGAGTGCTGGGTTGGGGCTGTGGCATGGGTTACAGCTGTTCTGCTCCTGCCAGGCTGAGTCCAGAGCAGGCATGGGGCAGGCTGGGGCTTTGGGGTGTCTGTGGTGGCAGGGATGGGTGCTGACCAGCTCAGAGGGGTGCACGTGTGGGACTCCCATGCACATCCCACCATACTCACAAACCTTCTCCTGCAAAATCCACAACCATACCCTCCTTCACACACAATCGCACACCCCACAAACACTGCTCCCACCCACACCCTCCCCCACACTGCTCCCTACATGCACTTCCCTACACACACTTGTGCACCTGTGTGGGGAGCTTGCATCACTCCTATGTGCACGCATCTCACTACACAAACACACCCACCCCCTATACACACACATTCTCACGCACACCCCATACCCACCTACAAATACACCCACACATCCCCACAAACACAGCTCCTACAAGCCCCCGGTTACCCATGTACTGATATCTACACCCTCCCCCACACCCTATGTACACACGCATACACACACCCCTCCAGAGCCCACACCACACAAATGCACACAAATAAAGACAAAATATTTTTTAAAATAAAATTTAAATGTATTATTATAGATGTTGGATTTTTAGTATATAATTATTTTTTTCCAGTTCCAAGATGGCAACCCCCCTTCCCAAATGGAGGACTTCTGGGGCAAGGGGAGGGACTTCCAGTGCCCAAAACCAGGGGTTAGGGAATGGGACTTCCAATTCCAAGCTGGTGACCAGGGGGCAGGGAACCTGTCAAGGGATGGGGCTACCCTTGCGGCCCTCAACATCTCGTCAAAACTCGTTAGGCGGCCCTCCAGCTGAAATAATTGCCTGCCCCTGTCCTAGGGGTTCCCCATCAGGCATTGGAGGTTGGGAGGGGGAGGGGCTCCAATAAACCAGCCTCACCCTGCAACTGGGGCTGAAAAAACACAGACTGAACTTCCTCTGCTCCCTTTCCCCCTTCCCATTCTGAAAACAGGTCGAAGCTGGGCGGCAGTGTAAACTAGACACAAACTACAGAAACCCCTCTCTTTTGATATGTCTTCATCTGAAACCTCATGAAATGCAAGTTCATGTTCTTGCCCAGTTGGCCATTTTTTAAGAGGTCTGCAGCCATACACTTGTGTTTGGTCATGCCTGTAGACTGCTTTCTGTGGCCAGATAGGACAAAATTGTCATTTCTGTCTGTGTCCTATGTTCTGTTATGCAGAAGCAGCTGGAACTCATCACTGAATAAAATGTATCTTGGGCCCAGAATAATTTCTGAACACTGCATCATCTGAGAGGCTAAGGCACATGGCAACTTGACCAAAGCCACATGGTTGGGTTTGTTACTTTAGCCATTACAGGTGGAGAAAAAAGCCAGGGAATGGAGCTGACTGTGATCCTGAGATGAAGCAGATGGACAGAGGTGTGTGAGCACAGAGCTTGGTACAGTGGCATATGTGAGGATTTGTATACAAAGAAATGCCTCTTTATTTCTGTTGCCATCAGGGAAAGAGATCTTTGTTAGTTTTTTAATTTGTAAAAAAACAAGACTGCACCAAGAATGTCCTAAGCCCTTTCTCATCCTAAGGAAAACAACCTGGCTAGTTCCTGAAGCTTGGTTAGCTGACTGAACCAAAAGGGTGGCACTAAACTTTAAAATGTCATGGTAGATCACAGAAGGAATGCAGATTGGGGCAACTTTCGGATCCTGGTTCAAGCAAACGTCAAGAATTGGGTTAATACTCAAGGTGCAAGATCCTAAAAATGCAGCTTAGACTTCCAGAACCTTATTTCATATTGCTTTTTTTTTCAGGGCCTCACATACTAACTTCTGCTTTGGTTTATTTAATTGCTGAATGTAAAGAGATTCTGACTTCTTCCCAAGGCTAACATAACCAGTTCAGTCCTTGTACTTCTCTGGTTTGTTATGTTGGTTGTAAGCTAATAAAGTGATCTAAATAATTTAGCATATATTAAAATAGCCATTTTCTGAAGGAGAGTTGCTGGGCTTTTATTATAACTGTAGAATTATTTTTAGCATGATGGTGGAAGGGATTTAATGAATTCCAGATGCCATCTGAAAGCACTACTTCAGCTGCCAGCGAGAGCAAGTTTGTTGCTATGCTGTAACCAGTAGCATCCTATTATGATGCCATTTCTGATGATAGGGACCTGGGAGATAAAGTGACAGTACATTACGAAGTTTTCTGTTAAAAGTTCACCTTTGACCTGAGAGTACTTTAATACCACCTTTATTTAACGCAGCTCCAGAAAACAACCTTTTACAAAAAATGAATACATATTAGAAGAGATGCAGCATGTCCTTGTAAATTGTCCATATAGGTAGGATGACCAGAAAGGGATGCTGAGTCATATGCTGAGTTGAATCTCTTTCCTGGATCAGGTTATAGTAGTAATAACTTTCTATTATTCTTGCAGTTAGTGCTTACACCTCTTGCTTTCCTATTGTTTTATGTATTTGAATCACAGAGATACTCCTGTTAGAATGGAGCTTTCTGTCTGGAAGGAAGTTGGCATCTTCTTGGTTAGGCTAAATCTCTCACTTCACTGTCTGCTCTAAGGTCCTGACTGTGCAATGGCTCATGAGGAGTTGAGGGCAATAATGTGCTGGACCGTAAATAAGTGCTTCAGTGTTATCAGAACACTGGAGAAGAGTAAACGGGTGACTGGATCCATGGCCCTCCCTCCACCCCCTTTATTTGCCTCTTGAAAATGTTTGTACAAACAAAATCCTGTTCCTAGATATAGAAAACATGGTAAATACTCATGTACAAGTGTCACGAAAGCTCTCTGCAGTTTAAAGAGTCATCCAGTTGGGGATTAGCAACAATACCACATGATTTAAAAGACTATTTGACCCTTCAATTACCATGGATTGCTTTTTAATAATATTTAGGCAGAAACATATGCATGTCAGCAACTCACAATTAACCCCAAGGCAGAAATGTGTGAACCTTCTCCGTTCATTGAATGATTTTGAGTTACAAGCCAATTTTGAAAAATTAAGTTGAAGTTTTGAACAAAGACAGGCACTTTGTAGAGATGAGGAACCCATTTTCTAGTTCCTCTTCTGCCATTTTCCCACAAACCAGGCAAATAACCATCCCCAGAACAGCAAAATAGCCTCAGGTTAGGGCATGTCCCTTCTGTCTGGTTTTGGTTAGAAATGAGAGATGTCTGATGAATCTTATAAAATAAGCCCTCTGCTTGAAAAAGCTTATGCTATACATCTCTGATTTGGTAAATCTGTAAAGGTACAAATCTACCTTGCCTTTTGTTTGGCTTGAAATGTCATTCTGAACCTGGGAAATCTTTCCTGACAAATGTTTAGTCAAAACTGATACAGTCCTCCAAAAATAATTCCACTTATACAAATCAGTGTTTTTCAACAGCAGCAACAACAACCAAAACAGATCTGAAGAATTCCCAATAGGCCTGGAGCTGAGTAATGTGTACTCTGCAAATAGATTTGTCCAAAGCTATTTCAGACTACTGAGGATTAATGAGCTTTAACTGCACCTAAAAACTACATAAAGCTACATAAAAATGAAAGGTGTGGAGTCCATACTTATAACTTATAAAATGAAAAGTATTGTATCCATGTAATAGTTAAGCCCACACTGAGTATTAAAAACTCAGATTATCTGAAGTTAAAGTTTATATAAAAATCTGAAAATGACCAGGTATAAGGCACCTGGGCTAAGTACAGACAGTCAAACAGTCTGAGGCTGAATTGATTCAGTCTTTGCAGGTTAATCTAAGGTGCAGAGATTAAACTGACAAACAACTGGACACACATTTACTTGATTCAGAAAATGCAGCCACATGCCTGCAGTGGCTCAGGCCATAAACCTGGGGAGTGCTAAAGCACAGCTCTCTGGCACATAGCCACCCTGGGCTGTGTGTTCACTACTTCTTCCTGCTGCCCCTGAGGTCTCTGAGATTTGCAGTCAGGGGGGTTGGGGTCTGGCAGATAATTCCACCCCTGATTTCTTCCTGTCTGTCAGCCTCTTCATGTAGGGAAGTAATCATGCAATGTAAGAAGAGCATGGCACTATCCAACCAGGACATGGGGCTGGCTGTAGTCTACCTTCTGGGCCCAAAACCAGCCTGAAGAAAAGGATGTATACTGAGGCCTTAGTGTATGTTCATTTTTTGCTGGGACATGGCAGATTGAGAGTCTGAGCATTGGGTAGGTGGACAAGGAACAACCAACCTTTATCCACATCACTGAACCTACGATGCTGGCAATAATTAGCCACTTCCCAAATGGAAGGAGAACTCTGCTTTGACACCCATGTGACTGATGCTGGGAAGCGCTGGGCCTGTGTACTTCTGATAAAAGCACTGGAATAATTTATGGGTGAATGCCTGTGTTAGCATGTCCATAGGATGGTTCTAGAAGGGGTTAGGGACAGACTTAAATGAAAAACGATGGCAGTGTTAGAGGGATGTGATGTGAGAATGTTGGAAAAAGAGGGATCTTGTCCTTGCCTATCATGTTTACCTATGTCTCCTTTTCAACCTGTTTTTTTAGCTTGAAATTTTCTTTGATTTTTTTCTTTAAAAATAGCCATAAATATTGAAGATGCAGCCCAGAGAACATACTCCCTTATAATTTATACAGTGAACTAAGGATATGTATCATAATTGTAAGTCATCTTTTATTTTTTAACTTTTAAGGGTGGGTTTATCAGTGCAGTGAGCAAGCATTGACCAACTGAGCTGTTTTATAGCTATTTGTTATCACGGTACCAATGCCAAATAGCCAAACAGGTGATTTTGATACTTCATTTGTCTTCGGTTTAAAGGGCTGTGTTACTATGACTGGCTGTTTTGGAAGGGAGTCCAGTCCCTGAGTCCCATAGTCACTGTCTTAATGGTTTATTCTTAGTTGACCTTAAAACTGCTGTCCAAAGGAAGATCATTGGACTACAGAAGCTATTTTGGCCACTGATGACCAAGCTTTATAAAAAGTATAGGGACCTTCACTTACCCTAGCTCTCACCACTGTTTAATCTATCCTGTTTGGGAATGCTTTTGTCAGAAATAGCCAAATAATTAAAACTAAAACTTTCCAAAGGGCCATACTAATTTCAAAAAGCTTTCATTGGGAAGCTTTCTGTGATCCAGGATGGAATTTCTCACTCAAACCAAAGAAAGATACCTTCCCATCCCATTGCAGAAAGTCAGCTTGTTGAGGCATTTAATTTGGAATAATAGGAGAGTCAAGGCCAAGTCCTTGCTGTGACACATTCAAATGGCTCTTTTTGAGAGAGGGATATGTATCTCTTGTTATTTCATGAATGTTTTGAAAACTCATCACTTTCACCCCAATGTAGACCAGGGACATTTTCTGAATTTTTAGGAGAGGACAATTGTTTTCTGCTTCTACCATTGATGTATTCCAGCCAATGGATTTGATGGATGCAAATTACTCAAGAGGAATAGTGATCGAGTTTGTACATTTACCTCAGTTAAATTACAGTCCATTGACCTGTGACCCTCTCTGTTCTTTATACCACAGTAATTACCTACAATGTTAATAACTAAAATTGCAAACTGATTTCTGTAAAGGTAACTTTGTACAGTGTAACATTTTAATTTTTAAATATATGGTAGGTTGAAGAGTTTGCACTCTTCTATTCAGATCATTTGGGACAAAGAAAATGATGACACGGACACATTTTTTAAAGGAATCATTTTGCATTAAATTTAAATGCAGCTTCAGAAGCAGTACAAGCAAGTAATGCTGTACTGGGGGAATGGGTAAAATGAAGTCCAACTAGGGCTTTTCTACTAAACCATGCTGACCCATACTTAAACAGGGGAAGACACCTTTCTGAGGACAATTAGGATTCTGGCAGCTCTCTCTTTCCCCACGACACCCGAATGATTGCCCTTTGGGAAAGAAACCATAGGAAGAGGTAAGCAAAAGGTAAAACCACCATAGCAGAATTAGTTTAAGCAGAGACAATGAGGTCAGATGTTTTTTCAACTATTAGGTGCCTAAGTGTTTTTCTATTCTAGCCTGCTTAAGTTCTCCAAGAAAAGTTAAAGTACATACTTTTGTAATCTTCCATCACCTTAGCCTTATGAATAAGTAGCAAAGAGGGAGTGAGTACGGGGATCCCATCCACCCTTTGTGCTAACCATTTTCAGGGACCTAACTGGGGTGAAATAGAATCACATGTAGATTTCTAAGGCCACTCGGGTGCAATAAGATCTGGCTGTATCACATTGATATGGGCATGGGTTAAATGTTGTTGAAGGAGGGAAGCATAACTACCCCTGTTTTGCAGATTGCTGTTGTTTCATCAAATTCAAACTGAAACACAGGTATGTATCATCACCTTAAAAGAAGGTTTTTTACCAGAGCAAAGACACAGTCTCTTTTTTGATTCATCCTGTATTCAAGAAAATGAGACCTTTACAGTCTGTGTAAATACAAATGTGATTGCCTCAGACAAGCGGCTGACTCCATCAGCAATTTATCCTTCTCACTGGAGCAACCTGAGTGAGTGACCCTGATTAACATTTTGTAATAGTTTTATTTTTTAAACCAGCCATTTGAGTCAAAACTGATAACAATATTTTCTGCAATTTTGACTAGACTGTTTATTCTCTAAGCTTATTTGCCCCTTGCTCCAAACCCTTGCCCTATGTTCCTATCACTTTTGTCTTTCCTTTTAGCTAATCCCTTCCTAATTAACACACCTTTAACAGGAAAATCTTGAAACCAACATACCACTTGAAACCACTTACTCTGAGCACATCATTTATTCTATGTAGTTTATCCCTGTCTATCCACTATCTGTCTTTTCAGTTTCAGAAAGTTTAGTACAGAATGGCCTTATTCTTGGTTAGACTCAAAACACCAATAAGAGGACCGGAATTAATAATTTAACTTATGATCTAATGGACCATTTCACTTCAAACAATAAATAGAGGGTGCTGGAATTTTGGAGGAAAAAAAGCAGGGCTAAATCACGTAGCTTCTTAAGGTTTAAAATGAAACTCAGCTTTAAATACCGTATAATGTTAATACATTATGCTGTATTTATAGTCATAAACACCACAGTGTGTGTCTGTTTTACTCATTCATTTTCATTCTTGCTATAAAAATACCACAGTACTTTTTAACAGGGGGGAAAAATAACTTGTATAAAAAACCCATGGGCTGATGATGATGGCTTAAAAAAAACATAGGACCTGACTCTTTTCGGGTTGCCCTCTGAAAAATATTGAATTATTATCAAAGATCATCTAAAAGGAGCAACACTGTATACTCTTTATGGAGGAGATTAGAGAAGTCAGGAGCTGGGTGCTTTGTGTTGGGGAGACTCCTGCCAGTTTTTCTAACTTAGCCTTGTGAGCTGTTTGTGAATTGAAGTCCAAATAGACTATGGTGGGGGCTGCCTAAATACTGACTTGGAAAATGCAGGCTGTGGATTTGGAATGGCAGTTCTATACACAAGACACACGCTTGGGTTAGGAAGAGTGAACTCTGGCTGTTAGGAGTCCTGCAGTGAATAGTAATGTGCACAGCATTGTGGCACTGTTGAATAGCCAGGAACAGCCCTAGCCAGCACTAGGCATTTGTGGGTTTTTGTAAGGGTCAAATATCTATTCCTGCCATGTTAACAGTTAAGATTGTTGTTTCTCCAATGCTTCCATCCTCTCATTCATGCATTGGTTTATAGATGGGACTCATTGTCTTTCTGTTAATTCTTGGTTTTCCTTTCAAATGAGAGTGATCAATGGATATTTAGAACTGAAGCTACATTAAATGTGAAGACCCTCCAGCAAGGAGGCTCGAGCTCAGTGGAACTTCTGTCCATTTAATTAAGAAATGCTGCTCATATAGAATTGAATGTGCTAACCTAATTTACTGCCATATCGGTCTGTCTCTCTGTCTAGCCTTTTGTCTCTCTCTGCATCCTATACAATGCCCTGGCATCTTATTACATGAGCTAGGTAGATTCTTGCTTGGCTGAGCTGAGATCAAAAAGTAATTTTTCTTTTTGCAACAGCCGATTAGAAATTCATTTATTTTCACATTAGACATTTGGCCAAACAAAAAAAATCTTTGGCAATTTAGCTCCATTTGTATAGTCTGCATAATGGAAGACAGTGAGCCTGTTAGAAAAATGTGGCCCAGGGCAAAAATTAAATGCAGAATCATGTATCAGAAATGAGATGTATTTACTATTGTTTTTGAAAATTAATGGTGCATTTTTAGTTTTTATAATGTAATTTAATGATGCAATTCATCTAATAAAAAAACACATTTTAACTCAGTCACACAGACCTACTGGGGCAGGACAAAATGTACCTTTCAGATGTAAGATTTTTTTTAAATGCTTCGGGCTTTTTTTTCAATACAAAAAAGCAAAACTCTTTGCTTGTGTTGGCTAACAGCTGGGGTATCAGCAGGAGTCCAATAAAAAGGACATTTTTCTTTCTAAATATTGGTGTTTGTGCTGCATACAATAATATTATAAATGCAGCATTGGGTTTGAAGTACAATGCTGCAGTTGATTATGGAGGGCCATATGGTGCTGGTGTGTTAAACTGATACACATTGAACATAGACTATAGCTTTAAATGCCGTGGACCAACAATTGTGCTTAACTAAAATATATATACCATACAGTATCAATATACAGGGCTGTCATATTTGCAAGCAAAAAGAAAACCGCTTCAAATTGACATAAAAGGCCTGTGGAAAAAGCACAAAAGCTAGAGTTGAGCACATACCCAGCCATTGCATGCACCCTGGTTGGATTACTGCTCATTTGAGAAGCCATTCTGTACAAAGGTTTTCTGGGTAGAGTGTCAATAGTTATAAGGGAAAATACATTAGTGGATGTGGGACTCGTTGGAGTTTTCTCTGGCTCTTTTATACATTTTTGCAAGGCTTTGGGCAAATTCCTTGCTGTGCCTCTGCCTTACTTTCCCCAGCTAGAAAGTTGGAATAACCTTTAGAAAGTTCTGCTACTATGTAAAACAGTGATTCTTAACCAGGGCATGCAAACATGATTCACAAGATAAATCCAGAGATTTCAAATAGGAATTCATAATGTTAAAAACATTCTGCCCTGTTGTGGTCTTTCTGAGTTCTTTCCAACAGAAGAATTTCTCTATTATTTTTCAGGGTTGTTGGTTGTAGCTGTGTTGGTCTAAGGACATAGGCAGCAAGGTTCAAAGGTGTAGGGACCTGAAAGCTTGCAAAGAGCTTGTTTCCAACTACTTAATTGGTCTAATAAAAGATACCATATCTACCCAAAGAACCTTGTCTCTTATTTTTCTGTACTCAAAAATGAGTGAATG
>JAGPOW010000797.1:18530411-18558698 GCA_030014935.1 Caiman crocodilus | reverse complement strand
TTTTTCTAAGGGGTGTCTTGAATCAAAAAAGATTGAAAACCACTGATGTAAAGTTTGTAAAGAGGATGAAGAGCAGTGAGTATAGTTTAAATACTTGTTGAGCTGAGTATGGATGGATTTTCATTGGATATTAAAGCATCTTAGTTGGTTTTTTTTGATCTTCTAAGGATGTGAATTCTGGCACTTGCAGCTTTGAATATGCCATCTAGTTTTGTTAGAGGAAAATAGGTTGTCATGCCTGTTTTTATATACAAATATTGGAGGCTGCAGCTAACTGTGGAGACATTAATGTGTCTTAAAGCTAGCTCAGTTTCTGTGCTTGCATATTTAGTGGAAACGGGTGATCTCTTTCAGGAAAATTAATTAGTAATTTGAAGCCACTGAAAACTCAAGGCCCCAAATTTACTGCAGTTTGAGAATTCTGTTTGATTTCTGTTGATAAATTCAGTTCCCACGTCTCTCTTCACTTGTTGATTCCGCTTGTAGTGGTTCACGCAGGACCACGGAAGATTTTCTGTGGCATTTCTAGCCTCCCTGAAGCCAAGCAGTAGAGGAGATCATCTTAGTTCTTGGAGGGATTGTTAAACCTTTTAACATTTTCTCATCAATGTGCACATGCTGTATATTAGACATCTAAACAAGTTAGGTGATGACTGAATGTATACTAATTCAACTGAATATAAAGACAAGATTTTCAGTCAGCCCTTTCTGAAGAGGTTTCTTCCTTCTGACAGTCTCCACGTGTCAGCTACTGTTCTTTTGATCGAGGAGGCCTTGCAGTAGTTCATCAACTCTCCTGAACCTGACAGAGGCACTGCTGGTTGTACTCTTCCTCCCCAGGCTCTGAACATACTGTTTGCATGTTATTCATATCATTTTCCAGATTACTGCAGCACTGAAAAAGAAGTCAGCTCAGAAACAGGGCAGTTAACATTAGGGTAAAGGATCAACTAAACTGAAACCAGTCAGAGATTAGATATTTACTGGGCAGAGGAGGGGAGTACAGAGGGAGAAGCTATTGGTAAAGAAACAGTGGTGTGTCGTTCAAAGGTAACACTGCCCTCTTAGTAAGTGCTTTTCTAGTTTTGGTTGAACTAGTGGCATAGAGGTGAAACGATTTTTTTTCTCCTTGTCTATTCCTGAGCCGTCTAATCTAATTTGTGTGGCTCTATATATGACTGGGATTCCAATATAATAGATGTTTTTTTCTTTAAAGTAGTCAGATAATTTTACAACCAGTAATAACTTTTATAGTTAGATACACTAAGATAGGATAAATCTAGTCTCATGCTTCAGGTTGTCAGCTAACTGCCAGCAGGGGTTAGTATAACCAGATGGGTGTGTGGGAGAATTCCTATGGTGTTTTCCTTCTGGAGCAGTGTATCTTGGCAACTGGATTTAACACTTAGTAGCAGAAGTGTCTGATCCAGTATAGCACATCCTGTGCAGAGATGGGTATGGATACTGCAAATACATAAGCAATTTACTGTTTCTTTACTGCTTCAGTATTTCAGGTAAGGATCAGGGCTCCATCGTGCAAACATAATATTGATGGTCCCTGCCTGAAAGACCTTACAATCCAAATAAAGAAAAATACACAGTATATACTGTCCATGCCAGAACTATAGATAGTTGTATGCTATGTCATTGGTGATGCATTGGGGGGCAATGGGGGTTATGTGCCCCCCACAGATTGCTGCACTGACAGTGGGGTGCGGGGCACAGGGCTGCAGCCTGACCGGAGCCAGGGCTCAGCAGCAGCATGGAGCTGTGCCCCACCATTGGTAGCACTGTTTTGTCATCTATGTTGATATATTCAGGAGACAGGCTAATCAATCCAATCAGGCTAATTGGAATTTTTAGGCAGTTAATATATAGTATATTTTACATCATGAAAGGAAATACAAGATGTAATCCAAATGGTGTTTTTCTTCGTAAAAACTCATAGAAATACTTCCTGGACTATCCTGTGGTGCTACAGGAATCGGTACTGTGTGAAAACTAGGACAGATATTAACAATTTAAACAATTTACAGTTAAAGGAATGCTAGATGAAGGGTGAGTTACCCAGTCTGCAACATCTGGGTAAGGAAATGATGGAATAAATGCATTTCTTAAACTTCAAGCTGAAAAATATGCCAAAATTAAATGGAGGTGGAGGAAAGAGTAGTTCCTTCCTTATTTTTAAATTCTTTTTTCCCCCTTTTCTTTTCTTTTTTTTTAAGACAAAAGCTAATTTGAAGGAAACTAGAAGGTTTACTGTGTGCTGTTTATCAATAACTTGGCATTAGGTTTCCAAAAAAGCGTCACATAATTTTTCAATGAGAATCCAAGAGCCTGGGAGATGATGTTATGGTGTGAATTACATTGCAGAGCGGTTGTCAGCTGTCCCTGTCAGCATTTTCTCAGATGCCATAATATGCAGTAAATGCTGTGGCTGCAGCTATTAGGATTATTGTGGTGGTATTTTTTGTGGAGGAGCCACAAATTAACAGACAATAAAACACATTCCCATTTTTTGAATTGCCCCACTGCCTAAAATTGCTTCTCTGCCTCAAGTTCTTTGGCATGTTCCTTTCCCTAACCTCCTGAAAAATTAGGCTTTGTTTAACCTCAAGGTTACTTTATGTCCCTCTTCTGCAGCCTTTTTCAAAAAATGGTGGAGTGTGATAACCCCAGCCCTAGAGTCCCCAGGTTATCTGTGGTAGTGCCATGTAGTACAATGGCCAAAGATGTAGCTCTTTCTTTTTGATAACTGGGGAAGCACTGCAGGTCAGTGGATAAGAAGACTTGGTTCGATTCTCAGTTCTTTCTCTGCCTTTCTGTATGAACTTGTGTAAGTGGCCAGATCTGTTCCTCATCTTAAACTGGGGCTTAATTCTTCCTTTCTCCCACCCATTCTATTCATCTAGGTTGTAAGTTATTGGGAGGAGTGGTGGTCTTCCACTGTGGCTAGGTACAGACATTGAACATAAACCTGTATATGTGATTGAAAACTGATCTAAACCTGTACCAGAACAAAAGTTCAGTGCATATAGACCAGTTTAAAAATGGTGAAACCCAGTTTAAGATGAATCTGGATGGATGTAGTATCAGGTTTAATTGGTTTAGATTAGACTCATCTATCAAACTTCTGTACCAGATCTCCTCTTGACTCAAATAGATTGCAGTCCCCCAGCATCCCAGGCACTTTTGTCGGTCCCCGCTAACTGCCCCTTGCAGGGTGGGCTAGCCTTGGCATGTGCTCCTTGGTGCTGACCGAGCACTGGGCCAGCTCCATCCCTTAGCTGTCACAGAGCTGAGGCATCAAAGCCTTTGCTCCCCAGCCCTGCATCTTGCTTGCACCAGTCAGCCAGATGGGCAGTGGGGTGTGAGTGGGGAATGGAGGAGCAGAGGCCCCCAGCAACCAGCACAGTGGCTATGGGCTTTGTAGTTAGGGCTTCCCCCCTTCACTGCCTGGTAGGCCTGGCCAGCACAGCTTTTCTCCACAGCTCTGTCCCACCTTTCAGCTGTCAGTGGCAGGGTGGGGGAGGGGGCAAAAATGCCCTCCCCCCCCAGGGTGAACATATGTTCTGTTCCCTCCTGATCCAATTATGCAGCTTAGAGAAACCCTTGTAGGTTTGATTGATTCTCCCTCAGGGTTTTTGAATGACTGTACTTAGCCCTAGTCTTTACAGTGTCTTCATTTACAAATAACTTTGAGACCTGTGGATGAACATGCATTTAGAAGCTCCAAATACTGCTAGATGGTTTGGCTAAAAACGACAATGTGTCATAACAACTATCATTGGTCTGACCTGCACTACAACTGCATCAGAATGACTTTTTAGCCATGTTCCCTTTATTTTATTAACTTTTTTTTGTTAAAATTTTGAAAAGCAGGTAGATTGCCACTGCTTCTTCCTTAGCTGTATTCCTGCAGCCTTTGGAGAACAATTGTACTTGGGCACACTGGGCGTCTCTACACATGCAAGCACGTGCACTCACAACAGCTCAAATAGAAAAGGTGCAAATTTGAACCGGGGCTCTTTGCCTTAGCGCATGTGCTCGGACATGTACTTTGTTGTGGAGAAAATTGTGCCACTTGGGCCAAAATAACCCTGCCTAGCTCCTCCCGAACCTTTAGCCAGGGGGAGCTAGAGCCCGGGGCCAGCACCTATGCTGTCCCTAGCAGTATAAAAAGCTGCCCTGTCCTGGCCCCATCAGTATAAAAAGCCACCCTGGCAAGTAGCTCAGGGCTACTAGCTCTCAGGAGCTTCTGGACCCCAGCCAATTGGTACCTGGGGACAATAGCCCTTGTGCCAGCTGGACTCCTGAAGCAGCCTTGAGACTTCCCTGCACCCTCTACCCACTACAGCAGTCTGGCAGCGGGGACTGCTGCCTGGCTGTGACCTGCTGTGCACCTGCCAGGCCTGGATGGGGACTGCACAGCCAGTAGAGGCATCTGCCCCTCTGGGCCAGCTGCCAGTGGATTGTGGTTGCAGGGTTGGCTTCTGTGTGGCACTAGTGCCAATTGTGCTCCCTGCCTGGCCATCTGGGCAGTTATCACCTGGAAGATGTTCTGGGTGTGGAGGCCTGATTTGAACTGTCAAAGCATGTCTTCCTGGCCCCATTTGTCCAGGAGGTCGTCCACAGCCAGCTGGGTTCAAGGTGCCAGCTCTGAGCAGGCAGGGTCCTGCCACTGGCCTCCCTAGCAGGAATTCTGGTGTTCCCTATTGAAAAACTGAAAAATCCCTGATTAAAAAAAATCCCAAAGTCACTCTCCAAATCCATGTTCCTCCACAAGTAAAACGAAAGACCACTATAAAGAGGGACAGAGAGTGAGACAGAGACAGTGATCAGTTGGACAATGTTTTATTGATATATCTACAGTGCTAAAGCAAGTTTCTTATTGTAATAATAAAATGAACTCTAAATACAGGTTTCATGAATACATATTTTGCTGCCCCCACACAAGGGCTATGGCCCCCCACACAAGGGGTTCAGCCCCCCTAATAGAGGGTTCAGCCCCCATACAAGGGCTATATCCCCATAACAGGGGGTTCGTCCCCCACACAAAGTGTTCGGCCTCCCAACAGGGGGTTTGTCCTCCACACAACAGGTACAGCCCCCCAGTGGGGGCCATATGGCCTCTGCAGGGGTACTACCCCCCTAGTAAGGCCCACATGCCCTATCCCAGCCCCCCAATTGCTGCCCCACCTGGTCCCATCCCCCACCAGCTGCTGCAGCCCCCCCAATGCCTGCCCCGCCCAGCCCCACCCCTGCTCCCCCAGACCTCCTGATGGGAGCCCCAGCCAGCCTTACCCTTCAACTTGCACCCCCAAGCCCCCAAGGCTACCCCCACAACCCCAGGCACCATCACTTAAACAAGAAACCCAGAAAAAGAACAGAAAAATATTGGAAAAATAAAACCTTTGCTTACCTTAGAAGCAGGGGTGGGGGTGGCAGGCCTGGCAGAGCCGGCTGGGCAGCACAGGACAGGTGGGGAAGCAGGGCCTGGGCTGGGGCCCCTGGCTCTGTCACCCTGCCCCGCACCGTGCGGGTGGGGCCCAGTCAAACACGCCAGCTTCAACTGCTGGTAAGTGCCAGGTGTTTGTTGCTGTTGGTTTTTTTAAAGTATTGGGTGGGGAGGCGGGATGGGGAGGGCTTGGGGGGATGGGGCCAGCCAGGCCTGGGTCGGGGCCTCAGGGGCAGGGGGGAAGGGGGGGCTGGGGTGGGGGGGGCGGCCCCGGCAGGGGTCAGAGGCCGTGGGGGGATGGCGGGGGAAAGGGGCCAGCTGTGGCAGGGGTTGGAGGTGCAGGGGGGCTGGCAGGGGGAGGGGCTGGCCCCAGCAGTGGTCAGGGGCCTCAGGGGAGCTGGCAGGGGGAGGGGGCCAGCTGTGGCAGGAGTTAGGGGGTTGGAGGGGCTGGTAGGGGGGAGAGGCCGGCCACGGTATGGGTCGAGGGCCTCAGGAGGGCTGGTGGGGGTCGGGAGGGCTGGGGGAGTGGGTGAGGTTAGTGGAGGTCCCCCCACAGCCCCTCCCCCCTCCTCCAGCCCACCCCCGACCCCTTACTCACTGGCCTGGCAGGCTGCATGTTTCAGCACCAGGGCAAGGGGCCAACCATAGAGACGCTCTGGTAGCCACCGCTTCAGCCTCCGGTTGCCTCAGGGTACGGCCACATTTTTTATATTTCACTTTTTTTAGACCCCTGGCTATCCAGGGGTCAAATGTTCTCCCTGTGCTGCAAGGTTGCAGTGGGGGGAACATTTTTTTTCCTGCACGTGCTTGTTGTCCCGCCTCAAAGGGGTTTGAGGCAGGGCAAGAGGCACGTGCGTGTTCACGTGGACGCGCCCGCTGTGTATGCCCGGTGCAGCTTGGAGGACCCTGCGCTGGAGAAAGAGGCACAAACCTTTTGGGCTGGTCCCAGTCCTCTCATGAATTGTATTTTGCTGCTTCAAAAGCAGGGTTTCTACAGAGTTGCCTCATTTATGACAGATCTCTTGAAGCTGCTGGAAAGCTTTGGGGAATCTTAACTGGAATCCATTGAAAATCTTAGTTGTGAACTGTGTTGACTTTCTGTTAATTTCTTATTTACGGCTCACTGACAGAAGATAAACTGAAGCTCCCTGCTTGAGTTATTTGGGGGGTGCGCACACACATACACACACGCGGTAGAACACAATGCTTTTTGGGGGTCACTACCCTTTCACATCCTGGTTTGCAGTGTCTGTAATGCATTAAGAGGCTAATAAGCTTCTCAAACACCTGCTATCCAAAGACTTCAGAATGCTTCCCGATCATTAGATTAAACCTCACACCTCTGTGAACTAGACACATGGTAGATGTATCACAGAGTAAAGTGACTGTACTCTATAGTAGAAACAGAGTGGCCACATGCTTTACACTGGGGTAAGTCACTTCACCCCAAGGTAAAGTTACTCCTCACAAACTGTCAGCTCTACCAGTACTGGTTGTGTGTTTGCTTCCTTACTCAGTATCATCCCAAAGAAGCTGTTTTGTTCCATGTAAACTGGCTCCCCTGCCAACAGCCAACTTGGGAGAGTTGGTCTTGTGTCTACTTCTTACTATGGAGTAAATTTACTATGGAATAAAGTGCAGGTAATTTTTTCCATACTAGTTGGTTGTTTCTGTACCGTAAGTCAGAGAAAGGAACTGACCTGCCAAGGTCACACATCAGTCAGTCACAGGACCAGCAGGCAAACCCAGGAGTCCTTGCTGCTTCTTTTAGATGGTTAAATCATGCCCTGTAATCTGAGCACTACCTATGAATGCTACCTCTTTCTCAAATCTCTCCTTATAGTCCACCCCTGCAGCAGAAGGAAGCGTCAACATCTCCTAGTATCCTGCTCATACTGTTCCTATATGGGCTGTCAGGCTTGGCTCACTGTTTTCATGTGCCACTTCCAGTCTTCATCTCTGCAAAATGCCTTCTCTTGAGAGCATATTGGATAATATGCACAATTTCAAAGCAAGTTTGCAACCTGGCCTGTCAGGCGGCACATGAAAATCCAGTTCCAGCTATGCATCTGCCTATGGAGATGACCGTTTCATGTACCCAAAAATGCCATTGTACTAGTTCAGAGACTGGTGTGAAGCTTTTTTTTTTTAAAGAAAGCCCTACTTCCCTGTATGTGAAGAGAAGTGACTGATTATTCAGCTGGGCTCTGCTGAGCTTCAGCTCATGTCTGCTATATAGTTATTCCAACCGTTGGGCAATAAGTTGTAACTTTCCTTCTTCCCTGTAGGTGACAGTGTTTGACCATTTTGCAAGCACATGTATAGGTAACTGGCAAAATACTAATGTGTAACTTTTACAGGCAAACAGCAACACTAGGCTATAAGATCCCTGGGAGCTAGCCAGGAGTCTCTGAGGAGTGTGAGGGCATGCTGCTTGCCGTGTCGCATGGTACATCTGGGTTAGTTTTCTTTCAGTGAGATAGGTATATAGGTATAGATGAACTACGGAACCCGTCAGAGCGCAGTAATTCTAAGGAATGATCCAACATTTTGTGTGAGTCTGCCCATATCCCTCAGAGAGGGACACAACAGCAGAACAGTGTTGGGGAGAGAGGGGACGAGTTTAGCATTTCCAGGCTAAGAAAAAGCTTCGAGGTCGCAGCATGGTACTGGGAATTGGGAACTTCTGAGTTCCTCTGGTAGCTTATGTGTCACTGGGCAAGTCACTTGACCTGTTAAGTTTCACTGCATCTATAAAATCTGTAAAATACAGATGTTGCTAGGGCCAATCAGATACATTTGTGTAACACTGAAGATAAGTCTAAAAAAGTGTGATTAAAATGTCACAGGTGGCACATGGCTGAAGAGAAGAATAACTTTGGTATATAACTTGTTAAGTTCCTTGAGGGTTATTTTTGGGGGGGGTGAAGTAGCAGATTGTTTTGTTCTTTACCATTTTTTTTATTAGAGTGCTGTTAGTTGTATTTCTGGGCTAGCAACTGTGAAGCTACACTGTCAGAAGGGTGCTCCATGTGTACTGTTAAGAAATTTGGAAAATCTGGGGCATAACGTGTTGAAGTGAGAGAGAACACTCTCTTAGTTTATCTAACTGCAGTGTAGTGGAGCAGTCAGTATTTATGCATATTTCATAAATATTTCAACTTCAACCATAGGCTACTGACCTAACACCCTGTCCCCTATTCTCTTCTCTTATGCTGATCTTATATTGTAGTGCATGTACTGACTTGAGTAGATTCATTGCTGACTTGTACTGGTATGAAATGAAAATCTAGCTCTTATTCCTTTCCTGGCAACCTTGCTTTGGTCCTAGGCTGAGTTCTGGTGCTTCTGATAGATACCCTCAATGCTTTCAAAAGCAGCCTGAAAGAATGATCACATGTAAAATTGTGTACCTTCGGCTTGTTGCCAGGAGATGCTCAGTAACTCAAAGAAGCATATTTCTGTTTTCTCACCTGTCTGTGTCTGCCCTAGGTGTTTTCTAATTGCAGCAGTGACAATCTTTAACTGTGTTTACTACAGTGCTGTGGTTACATTTTTCCTTTAAAATCCAAAGTGTGGGAAATCAATCTCCCTTTTGGCAGGAGATCTGTTCTGCGGTATCAATTCCAACCATGATGGAAAGAAACGTTCCTTGAGCTAAGAGTAGGCTATATTGCATATGGTTGATGTTCTTCTGTTATTTCATGTTGTTTTGATAAAACCTATGGGCACAGCCAAGGGGAAAAAAATCACCACCAAATACCAGAGTTCCTACTATTTGAGCATACAGCTGAGACCCACTAGGAATTTCTCTGCTTTAGGGTAAAGCAATTCCAGGGGCCTGCAGATAGAAATCTTAAACCAAGCACAGCTCTATTGCATCATATAAAAATGATGTGTTACGTTAGCTGCACAATGTTTGTATATTAACACCAAAGGTAATACTTGTATAAGTATCTTATGTGCCTATTTATATGCCTACTTCTAGATGCCCCTCTAAAAACAGTCAAAAAAAATGTTAAAAATGGAGAATCCATCCAATCAGGGAACATCCATATGACTTCTGATTTGATTAGAAACGTTTTCCTTCTGGAAAAAGCTTTGAGCTTTGCAGGTCCTTGGGTAAACCTGTCTAAACTTATGGTTGTGTTTGCAGTTCCAAACGTGGTGGCTTTGCCCGTGTCTCTTGCGCTTTCTTGCATTCAATTGTGCCTGGAATTTTCCTCTTGCTTCAGAAGAGAAATGGAAGCAGAGAAGCTGCCTGAAAAACTGAATCCACTTTGACCAACCTGCACCTAGTAACACCATCCCAGCAACACTGAGCAAACAGAGTTACTTCCATCTGGATTCAGCTTTGTGGATTTAGGATGCTCTGGTAGGTCTGTATCCAGTTATGTCTTGTTGCCAGATGCATTGAGCTTTAGCTCTCATCAAATCACTTCATCCTTCAGAAGAAAAAGTACTATGTTAACCTGTGTGTAAGAGATTAAAAAAATGCTCATCTGCCTCTTCTGAGCCTGCTGGGCCACTGTGGAGTGGCTTAGAACAAGTGCTAAAAGCAATTAGTCATCTGTGTCATTCAAAGGAAGATGGAATCTATTTTGGGCCTTTGTCTGTCTTTACTATAAACCCTTAATTACTTGGGTGCTCCTACAGAAAGTACAGGAGACCTGTACATTCCTACTAATGGGTGTTATTGCACATCCCTGTTGGGGCAGGCAAGGATAGTTCCCACTCCTCTGCTGAAGGAAAGGCCTCTCCTGCCTTAATAGCATGTCCTTCCTATGCCTTCTATGTTGGTTCTTTCTCCCCTTCTTAAGAAATTTGATTTGAAGATAGGGTGGTTGTAGGTAAGCTGCTCCTGATTCGTCAGTGTTGGTTTACCGATGTCTCATGGCGTCTGGCTGGGAAGAAATGCCACAGAGAAGGGCTGTCCCTGCTGCTTCTCATCACCTGGGGATTATGAAAAGCAACTAGAGGAGTGAAACCAGAGGGTGGCACTCATCCCAGCACAGCTTCCTTGGGATTTTCTCTCGGTTTCCCTGACGATAGCTTTTAATTTTTCACCCTGGTTTTTGAAAATTCTCAACAGGACAGAACAGCCCCCCGCAAAAAACTAATGCACCAGATGCATCCTTTTCCACCAAACCCAAAGTGACAAAGATGTCTTTATTATTTAAAAAAAAACAACAACAAAAAAACAAGTGAGAGAAAGACATGCACACAAAGCAAAAGAACAAGGAGAGGTTTAGGCAGTGAGCCACAAATAAGCACCATCAATCATAGCATAGTCAAAAAATGTTCACGTGTTGGTACCTGCTAGTTATTGGCAGGACTCGAGAAGTCTCTGGAGCGCAATCTTTGGGGCTCTTTAAGAAAAAAAAATTCCATATTCCTCTAAAAAACTGCTTGTCAGCACTAGAATGGCAGGTGCATTAACTCCCTAAGAACCAGATTATGCCCTGCATAGCAAAAAATGCAAACGTAGAGAAAGAAGACATCAGTGAACACCTCTATTCTCTCCTTTTCTAGCAAAACTGATTGATTTTTTTTTTAATCGTATAACTGATACTGGGAAAGAGGAGGTGAACATTTCTTCATCCAGTTTCCTTTCTTACACAAGAATTCTTGCCTGTATGAGATTCTCATTCTTGACTCTCCCCCAAGATTGTGCTAGAGTTAGGATCCGCAAAATAAAATACTCCCGGCTGCAGTGGCACCTTGAATTGCAATGTTAGATGCACGTCAGTTGAGTGAGCACCAGAACCCACTTCACAGAACCTACCAATACAGCCAGGGAACAGGACTCAAACCGTGTGCAGGTCTGATGAGGCTGTGGTAGCATCCCCCAGAAAGGAAAGTATGGTATGTTTGACCATCAAGCATCAACTCCTGCTGCTATGACCAGGTCAGTTGCTTCTTTCCTTCATATTCCTTCTTCTTCAAAATCACTCCCTGAAAGTTACCTCTTTTTCCTCACTATTCTCATACTACTCCCTTTCTTTCTTGAACTGTTTGCCCATATTTTGGCTTTGTACCTGTCAGTCACAGACTGAAAACCCTTGGAGTGAAAGGGACTTGTCTGACCTATTTTGGGTACCACATCTACTTCTGGTGCTCTAAGGCCCTTTTCCTGTTACCTCCCCCCTGCCACCTTTTTTTTTTTTACATTGGATAGTATCTGTGCTCCAAGAGGAATTCCATTAATTTCAGTGGAGTAACCACGGAGCAAAGGCCTGTTCCAGGTTGGGTAAGAGTTGCACAATCTAGTGCTGTAAGATGAATGGGTTTGGGAAGATGGTCATTAGATCTTCCCTGAACTTGACAATGTGTTTCCTAAGATACTCATTGTTCATAGGAAGCTGATGGCTATTTTTAGCTCTGGATCATCCAGCTGCTCTTCCTTGGCCAGTCTTTGCCATCCAGAGAACAGGAGCCAAGCCTGAATTTTTCGGCTCAACAGACTCTAGGGACTAAAATACGCTGGTGTGAACATGAAGGTGACACACAGTGGTTGATCTTTGAATGATGGAGATGTAGAGGGAGGTAAACTCCCACTGCAGTTACTAGTACAGGTAAATAAATACCTGTCCTCATCTATAACAAGGCAGGATAAAGCACCAGATTCTCAATTATAAGATAGGCATTTCAGGGTGGCTCATTTCTAATGAGCTCTTTAATCTTACATAGGTTTAGTACATCTGATGGAAGTAACTTTGCATATAGGGTAAGATGTCCAACTAAGACTTTGGGCCAAATCTTGTTTCATCTTTATGTGCTTAATGGGCACGTATGCAGCTGTGTAAGTGCAATTTTTGGCACTCATGTGGCTTTTAGATTCCATTTCTATCTGTGGCAGAATAGGATTGCTCAGGATGCATATTATTATGGGAAATAAACAGGTGGGGTAATGGAGGTGACTGGGTGACAATTGGGCCAGTTTCACACAAATAACCTGGAGGCAAAAGTTTGTTTTCATTATTACACATTGACAGAATGATTCAATTCTTCACGAAGTGTATTTTGACAAGATGCACAATATATTATACATAGTGGTAGCACTTTTTTTATCAAAGAATGCAGACTTTTCTATGGGCATATAATTTTTTCAGGGCTCAATGCTAAATCAGTGTTCAATAATAGGTTTTATGAGCAGCCCAAATATGTATTTACAAGGACAATCATTGACCATACTGAATAGTAGAATTGGGAGCTGAATTTTTGGGGTGACTCCTCAACTGCTTATAATCAAAAGCAAAACACAGATGGCACTAAAATCCATTTAGAGGACTGGCAAACAACAATTAGACTGGGATTCACATATTCATTTAGGTAATAAATACCTGCTTACAGTGGTCCACACTTGGTACAGACTTGCATGTACAACCCATGATTTGGTGAGCTAATCTTGGACCTGCGAGAACAGCAAAAAGCACACAATATTCAACATACTGAAATAGAAACCTCAACAGCCTTATTTTATAGTAAGAGGGACTCTTGTGTGCTATAGTTTAACTCCAGAGCTGCCCTTTGAATTTATTTTTAGTGGTGACTCTTGCCATAGCAATGACAAATTCATCCTATTTTCCTTTAATAACGGGGAAGAATTGTCTGTACTGCAAAAGCTGCAGGTGTAGGGTCAGCAGCAAAACAAAGGGTGCCAGTACACCAAGTGCTGAGAAAAATGTAATGTTGCCACAGTTTGGTGTGCATCTAGGACATGCCACACCTTCAGATGTGCTTATTGTTGCATGTCCAGTACTGCTTAATGGTAGCACTGGTGCACATGGAATAAGATTGTATGTGTGTGAGTGTGTGTGTGCACACATGTGGAAGTGGGGTGGAGATTATGTTCTTACAGTGACAGTCCTTAGCACAGTTGGAGAAAGGATACCCTGGCCAGCCTGCTGTGATAGCTTTTTAGAGGCACAGTGTTAAAAGAGGTGTATAAAAAACTTTTAGAGGATGTGAAGGGATGGAGAATCTGATCCAAAGAGACTCTAGTTCCTTGTGCTCTGAGTTAAGGAGGTTTTAAATAATTTGTGAAGAATGGCAATAGAAATGCTCAGTATTAACAAAAATACAGCATCATTTGAATTGGGAAGTGTGCAGCTTCTTAAAATGCCATGAATATGTCCTTTTCCAGGCTGGTAGCTCTATTCCCCCTTTCTGCCCCAAATGCAGATTTATTTAATTTAGTCCCTACCATTGGCATTAGTTTTGCAGTGGGCTGTGGGTTAGGAAAAAGTGTAGAATTTTTCCCTAAGCAAAACTTATATGGACTTCTCAAAAATAAAAAACCACCACCACCAACAAAAAACGAAGTAGGAAAGTGGTAGGGTTTTCTTCCCCCCTTTTTTATTTTGGCTTCTTAACTTGATAATGCTCAGTAAGTGTATTTATTCATAGCAGAGAGAGAGTTAAGTTTCACATTGAGTTTTTTTTTTAAATTTTTATTATTATTTTTGCAAAATAGGAAGTGCCACAAGGTGGTGCCCTGGGGCTTTTGACAGCAGTTACCCTAATGGCTGGAATACTTAAAACGAGCAGGTTAGGAGACCTTGAAATTATGTTTTTTTGTTAATTTTCACTCAGCTTAATTTTATATTCACTTAGAAATGGGAAACAGCAGTAGCTCTGCCCTCAATATGTGCAGTCACAGTAAATGCTTGAAAAATGATCTTTGTTCCTTTGTAAACAATTTAACGATAAAATATGATGTTATCTCCTATTCAAAGGCATTTTCAGCTCTCAAGAACCTGAACACATTTTCTTTCCTTTAAACTTTTAATAACGAAAATTGACTTGATCATTGGGGAACCTGAAAGTCCAAAGGCACTGTTTAGAACAGCGGTACAGTCTAAGTGACCCATATATGGATCATACTAAAGGGATTCTTGAGCTAAACAGGCCTACATGCAAATATTAAGCATTGCCCTTGCTGTGTGTGTGCGGAGAAGAATAAGTGACATTTTGAAGTACTCTACTTTCTGTATAATCAGCAGACACTTATGCTAGTAAAATTTAGACCAGCCTTGGAAGCAGTGGGTTCTTAAATTAAAACACAGGTTTTTAGATGTTGCTCATGCCTGTGTTGGAAGGTGAAAGGGTTTCTACATATTTTTCAGCTGAAAAGTTGCTTTTTAGAAGAGAAGAAAAAAAGTGGATGCCTGTCTTCTGCAGTGCATTTCTTTTCCAAGTGAACTGGTACTAAGCGTGTCAGATCTGTTTGGCTTTGACTGGCTGTTATGACAGGGCTTGAGTGTTTAATTATGATTCTTTTGCAACTAACAAGGTAATTCTTTGAGATTTAGGAGGTTGGTTATCATAGCTCCATACACATGCAATTTTAAAAGACAAGAATGTATATTCTCTGTCTGTCTCTTTTGCACACATGAACACACACAAGCGCACTTGCACACACACACACACGTGTGTATGTGTGCACATATTATTTATGAATTGCCTTAACTGATGCAAATAAATCTTTATCATAGTTTTATGACTCACTTGTAGGGCTGGATGGGGTGTGAAATATCAGGGACCAAAAATGCATTTTCTTGATTTATTGAAGTGAAAAATTTTATTAGGTGTTTGAACCATTTGATAGGGACTAGGAGTGAAATTAGTCTCTGGTGTAATACTTAAATTCTATGCTACATTCCTGCTATAAAAGCTGCCATGTACTTTATTGTGAGCAGTATTTGCTCCTGTTGATGATGAATTTGGTCCAAAGTAGAGCTAACGAAATATTGAATAATTCATTCATAAAAGTTAGTCTCTTTCCATATGGAGACTGTCTAGGAGCAGTTTGTATTTTCTGTGACTCTATTCATTACTTGCTAGGTACTTGTGATTAATCCTTGTTCTATATATTGTTTGGAAGCTATTCATTGACAATATTAGATATTTGAAAATTGAATTGAGGGGCTTAGATTTGATTGGCTATGTAGGTCACATGGTATAATTTTGAATCCTAGATTTAAAAAATAAACAGAATACTTGTATTTATGTTCAGGATTTCCTGTAGAGGAATATTCTAAAATTAGTAATTCCCATTACTATTCCAGCAAACACGTATGTTAGAAACTTGTGACTATCAGTCACAAGGACTAAGAACTCAAACCCATCTTTTTTACTTGAGGAAATAGTTGAGGAGGACACTTTTTTGTTATATGCTTTGCTCAGTTCTACTCATTCGTTTTCTCTTTGTAATTCAAATCCCTGCCAGACCACTTTATAACTCAGCTTAAAACTCCCTGTTGGGCTGAAATGTGGCATAGGACACATGTTTCTTGCGGGCAATGGGGTGAGCAATAAAAAAGGTGCAAAGCTAGTTTCTTTTAGTTCTGTGGCTAAAAGAAAAATAAGGCTGTCACTGATCTTAAACCTTCACAAGTTCCTTAAAAGCAAAGCTGGCAGTGATTTTTGATTTATAATATAGAGGGGTTTATTCCTGCATCACTTATTTTTCTTTCCCCTCACCCCTGGCAAAAAAAAAGTCACATCTATATATAGTAAACCTGAGTATAGTTTGACTTCACTGCTGATGGAAATGAAAGAAATTCCCAAATTGTCCTGGTGCATCTTCATTGGGATATTTTGGTTATAATCTGATTATGGAGAAGTTCCTTTTTTAAGAAACATGACTTTGTTTTGAAGGGTTCACATTATACTTCTACTTGATTTATTAGAATCCATTATTCCTCCCTTCTTCAAAGGATTAGACACCTTGTTTTTCTCTCCCATGTGTTCATTGCCCCTTCAAAAACACATATCCCTCTATGTGATATTCTTCAACTACTGCTGGTAGAAGCCAACTAAACCCATTGTAAATCCATGTTTATGCTGGGATCATGGGTCTGTTTCATCTGCTGTTTCTTTTTCACTGTAGGTGTAAAGCTGAAACCACTGCTGCTTTCACTGAAACAAATAATCCTTCAGTCCTTGAAAAGCAGTGGGGGGAAAAAAAGCGAGACTCAGAACAGACCTTAGAATGGTAATAACAGAAATTTTGTCACTTGTTTAAAAATGACAGCAGGGAAAATGAAACTGATGAATGTCTTCATACATATATTTTCTGGCATTTGATCAAGTGCTATGCTGATCGGAGGGGATATGTTTACAATTAAAGCTGATGCCTTAACTATATGTAGTTTTCTCTTTAAAGATAATATGTAGATGTATACTTACTAAAACAAAAGCCTACAGAGTTTCAGTAATAGTAAATTACTTGAGTGAGAAAAGCTGTCATGAATAAGGAGAAATGGTTTACTCTTAGTTACCTTGCAAAATATCCAGATTGATCAAATAATTTGATTTTCTAATTGTTAAAAATCCTACTAAATATAATAATTTTATATTTAAAGACAGATAGTTAATCCATTCTTAGAACTATTCTTTTGCTCTTTTGTGCTTGGCCATTCAAAATTCTTATTTATGGAAATTTTAATTTACTGTTTCTAATCCCAGATTAAACAAATAAACAGAATATGTGTTTACATTCAAGACTTCCATGTATTTATTACTATGTTATGAGAAGCAGGCGAATTATTAATTGTAATCTTATTCAGAAGTCTTGGTAGTGCTTTAAGTTAACATTTCCTAACAGGCATTTAATTCTGATTTAATAAAACCATTATTGCATAATAAACAAATATCAATTGATTATTAAATACATTTATTTTGGATTAATAGCAATGCCATAGATACAATAGTCATTAAACATCAATAAAGAGGCTTTCATTAATAAGCTGATTTATTTACCATGGCATAAGTGTCCTGTTCAATCTAAATTAAATATCTATTTGGGATCTTCAGCCTGTAGTATTATCAAAGGCATCTTCATGTTTTGAACACTGCACAAAAAGCATTTTTAGTTCAGATTTGCAAGATGCAATCTCAAAAATAATCAATCTGTATAAAAGAGGCTTTGGTTACTGCTAGATAAGTAATTATACAGGCAGAGCCTTTGTGAATTTCTGTACGAGATATTCTTTGTTATTTTCTTTCTTCTGAACTTTGTTGCTGTTTAAAAATAAATTTAATTACCCAGTGGTTATTTACACTGCATTTTTCTCCCATCTAGAATTCCTTTCAAACTTGAAACCTGAATGTCACTAGCATTTTAGAGAGTTTATTATTCATGGGTGTTATAGCATTTCTGGGGAGAAAAAATGCTTTATTTGAAATTTGGATTCAAGAAAACAATTGTAAATGTATATTGGGTCTGATTCTGTACTAATGAATAGATTGCAGGATCAGGATCAGTGTTTTCTCTAATAATAGCAGCTATCCTAAAATAATATGTTTTATATAAATGTAAGGGAATCTATATATTTTGTTAAGCTTGTTTTTCCCACCAAGTTTTTTGTGATCCTGATCTTGCCAATGCACACATGAATAAAATTACTCGTGTGCTTACATATCAGATGGATTGGGCCTTAGGTCCATGTTAATCCACTTTTTTCTTAAATAATCAGGTACTATATGCAACCACAGACTTGTATACATTATTTTAAAGCAATTTTTCTGGAGGCTTTTATTTGAAGTGGTGTTGATTTTAAAAGCAGTTTAAATACAGTAACATTGTAGTTACCACAGGAGTTAGCTGCATGGCAGACTGGACTGATGGCAAGCTATTTTCATTATTTAGGCTATTTTCGACTGAGTAATAATATAGAAATGACAGAGGAACATGGAAAATATAGGGCCAGTACCAGACATTTTAGAGGGAGGTGCGAGAAATCCTGCAATAAGAATAACCTGACCACCGAAGGAGTTTAATCCAAACTAAGGGCTCTTTTGATGGCATGAGCAAGGGAAAATTAGAGTAGAAGCAAGCTGGAAATTAAAGGACAACTAGAAGGAAGTGGTTCTATAAACACATGAAGCCAACTTCCCACCTGTGTGGGGACAGTATATATCTGCACTGATGTTCAGTTTCTGTGGCTGGATTTGAAAAGTGCGTGTGTGTAGGGTGGTGGTGGTAATTTGATGACATTTATAGTTATGCAAAATCAAATGAAGAATAATCTTATTCTTAATCTTAATTTTCTATTCTAGAGTATAAACTGATTGGTTGCTACAAGGGGCAGGAAAAATGTGCCCTCTAAACCTCGTGAAGTTATGTTACACAGTCAAGTTCAGGATAACTGGTTGTGGGCACAATCGAGCAACTGAGGAAGCAAGAATTTGAAAACAAAAATAGAAATTCTGTCTCTAAAATTAGAGGTGCTCTGCCATCAGGGATTCCCCTCTATCATCTCTGCTGCTGCTGGGATCACTGGTGAATTATGTGCCTCGCCTTAACCAACAAGCAGCTTAATGGCAAATGATGGACCAGACTGATGGTATCCTGGTGTTTTGATGTTCTTGGTATTTTGCCCCAGGTTTATGGCATGCTTAACTAAGCATGTCCTAGTTGCCTGCATGCTTGGGACCTTACTTTGAATTTGACCACAAGGATGTCATCCACTAGTTATGTGCGTCTTGCAAGAACACAGCCCTTTAACTTGGTGTTTCTCAGAGTTGTCCGCTAAGCCCAGTAAGTTGGTGGGGATGTAGAATCTTCCTCCTAAGCCATTTGCATCAACCGTTTCTGGAAGGAGGCAAAGACAGCAATGATTTGATTTAGAATGAAACTCTTAAGGAAGTGATTTTTCTCTCTCAGCAGTACTGACCCATAGCTTTACTAAGCAGAATCTTGTGCAGGTTTGATTGTATGTTGTTCTACAAAAGAACGGATTCTCTGAAAGGAAATGAAAACTCTTCTGAAAGAAATCTAGTACTTAAATGCAAGGACTAAAACCTCAATGTCACTTTCTCCTGACAAACCATTTTACTTGCCCAACCACATATGGGAAACAAATTTCTACAGTGGATAATTCTTGTCTAGGAAAATAAAATAATTAGTGATCTTTGGGTGGAAAGATTCTTTGATGGAATATTTTCTCCATCAGAAGGAAATGCAAGCTGTGCATGTTGGTTGTAAGAGCTGAAAATCACAAAGACATCCAGTAAGAGCAAATCTGCAGTGACTATAACAGAATGGGGAAAAAAACCCCTGTTCTTAATTAACAAGCACTGATCCAAAACCTCTGGAAGTGCATGGGAAATGCTACTGCTGAGTGCAATGGACTTTGGATCAGCTCCATAATAGGTTCAAGCAAGGTGCTCTGGTATGGTAGAAGGAAGCCAGGCTTCTCCCCCTTTATCCAGCATGGCTTCCTTTGCTTTTTAATTGAAGGGGAGCTATGTTATTGCTGCTGAAGGGGCATGTCTCTATGAGATAGCAGAGTGCCTGAGTTCATGCCAGCTACTGGCTAGTACGTAGTGTGAATGGCTATGGGATAAGCAGTCCCTAGATTTTTTTTTTAATTGGGAGTACCACACTTAGCGTATTTTTCCAGTCAGCATACAGTAATATTTGGCAAGGTTGGAATATGGCCTGGTTGATGGAAGCCATAGTCAGTTTGAAGGTGCTCTCATAAACTGAATTTCTTATCTGATCTAAGCTTCAAATTGTGTATTATTATTCTTTATCTAAATTTGTCTTCAGCTTCAGCTGGCTTGCGATTTGGTTAAGAATGGGATTTTCAAAAGTACTCAGTGCTGACCCAGAGCTGAAAGAGATGCCCTGTAAGTTCACACCCTAGTTTCCGTGGCAGTGATTTGTTTATGTGCCTGCACCCTCCAGCAAATATCTCACTGAGAGTCTTGTCTTGAGTAATGAGTAGGATTAAGTCCTTATGGCTGCTTTAGGTCTTGTGTATTTTAAAACAAAAGTCTTTTTATTGAGCTGCAGGATTTGTAGTAGTCTTTGGCATGTAAAGTCCTTGGGGTATTGAGTTGGGAGACCACAAGTCTCATTGCCCTTATGACCTCAGTCTGATTTGACCTACAGTCAGAGCCTAGGGCAGACTGGTGCTATACTCTCCAGGTGAACCTTACTCCTTCTACAGCTGTTCACTGAGTGATCTCCTTTTCACTCAGTAATAAAAGGTCTTGTTAAACTGCAGTTACCAAGAGTGGAGAGGCAATTAACCTGAAAATGAGTTGGATATAGGACTCCGCTTCTCATTTTGGGTTGATGGAGTTTATCAGTAAGGAGTTTCATGTAAAGCAATGATGGGCAGTGTCTGTCTGGTTAAGTATAACTTACTTTGGATGGATGAATGGATATTGTGGTTATAAGTAGAGAAGTACTAGAATTACCCCAAAATGCCTTGCCTCCTTTAACATTACTGATCAGAAGATCTCCTGAACAGACACGGGAAGTAGTTAGCCCATTGCTACTGACCTGGATGTATTATTAAGTTGATACCACTGTCTGATAGCTCTGCTTTTATGCGTGGCATCCGAACTCCTCTTCTTGCATGCTTTCTACAGATTCTCTATTATTAAATCTCTCTTCCTTTAATTGGCTCAGGAGAAAGGACTAATTCCTTTGCCTCTAACTTTTTTTTTTGTTTTTTCCATAAAGTGTTTAGGAAAAAAAAAACTGCCGACTATGTAAACTAGAGATCATTAGAGGTTGTTTTTCTTAAAGAATGGATTCAGCAAAATGTTGTTTTCTCCCAGGCTCTGGGTCTCTATTTAGGGGATTTTAAGCTCTGTTATTTATTTATATATTTATTCATTAGATAGGCCCACAGTCAAGGAGAAGGGGAACGCGGGGTGATTAATCTTTCCTGTCATCCATTCACAGATGTGAAGTTCACACCACAGCAAATGTGAAGTCAGCAGTACGCAACCACAAGGTGGAAACTTCAAGCGAAACAAGCTTAGAGGAATGGGGGTGGGGAAAGGAGAATGGAAGGGAGAAAGAGAGAAGAATAGAGTGGAGGGAAAAAGAGATGAGGGGACGATGGATGAAAAAGGGGAAAAGAGAGATAAATAACAGAAAAGGAACTGGAGAAATAAGATGAATGAAAAAGGAAAATGACAAGAGACAGACAAAAGAGAAGAAAGACTTAAGAAAAGAATGAGAGAAATGAGAGTTGCCAAGACAGAATTTTTAAGATAGGGTATTAATGTATCCTGGTTTGTCTGGTGTTTGGCTATACCAGAGATGTAAAGGGTAATCACTCTCCCAGCATGTGTATGCTATTGATATGTTAATATGATTTTCTTCTTCATCTAAAAGCAATGAAGTTTTCAAATTGACTGATTAACTAGGTCTGGCCATTTCTGTGTATGTACATATATCCAATGTATGTTTGTGAATATAAATATTTATGTTATATACACAATAGTGTCTGAAAATTCCCATAGAGCAGCAGCCAACATGAAAAGTCTTATTAGTATTGATGTGACATCTGACAGGCATGTTTGTGCTGATATAACCTATAGCAATATCAATCCTAATATGGCTTTTTGGGAATACACAGTGTAAACAGACAACATTAATAGACACACAGATTGTGTTAGATTAAAGAAACAAACCTGTAATATTGCAATATTAGGGAATCGTAGCTAGAGTCTCACTACAGGTGATTCTGTTGGTCTATCCAAGGACCTCAGAGATGGATGATTATTCCTGTTATGAGAGTTAACTTGGAGCTTTGTTGTATCACAAGTAATTTGGGTGTTAATATGAAAAAATATCCAGTAATTTCATATTAATCTAATTTACAGAGCTGGGCCAGTCAGGGGGAAATGATTCACTGAATAAAACAAATGATCTTATTTGGTCAGTTCTAGGAAGCAGTAGCATCTCCATTCACATGATGGGGAAATTGTGAGAGGCTGTGATTTGTTGATGATTCCATGTTTTCAGAGTCATAGGACGTAAGGGTTCTTACAGACATTCAAGGCTGCTCCAACTTGCTGTAAATCCAGTGCTTTGGAACATGGAAATCAGCACGCTCCAATGTTGCATGTATCAGTGTCCTTGTGTTGAGTAATGGTGGCAGGGTGCTTTAAACTAAAGCTCATTGAATGAGCTTTAGTTCAAAGTGCCCCGATGCCATTTTTCAGAGTGGGGACACTGACATATGTGGCACTTGAGAACTTTTCATTAGTGCTGCTTGCTAATTAAAGCACCCCATCTTCTGGAGCACATCTAAAATGCCGTAAGTGTTAAATGGTTTCACAAAGCTCTAACCACTAGAGCCTATTTTATTCTGAACAATAACTGAATTGATGATCTGCATGTTCTAGTTCTGGGTATCTTATGTGCATTACATCTCAGCACATCACCAATAAAAAGTGCCTCTGTTAGTATAGATACTCTTCACAATTTTGAACTGTTTTGGGAGCCAAATGACTTAGTCCAGCCCTGTATTTATGTGCAAGGACAAAAAGGACATGGGGCTCAGGGCAATCATGGTGATTGCATACTGTGCGGAGAAGAGACAGCAGACTATAAGTGTTGATAGTAGTGCTAGAAACTCTATATGGAGTTGGGAAAAGTATTAACGAGGGTAGGTGAATAGCTATATTGCAGTTCCATTGAATGGTGGTGCTAGGATGATTTACTCTAGCTGAGAACCTTGTCCATTAGCTCTAAACTGAATTTTGGTACATTAATTCAGATTCTTCTGCAACCAAAGACACTACACATCCTCCTCTTTTCAGCTTAATTTTGGAATAATGTTAGAATGTCACTTTGAATTTCTGGCTTTGGTCTCCAGGTTGTGAATCCAGTGAAATTGGTTTTCTTTTTTTCCAGCTGGGAAAAACAGAAAGAAAATAGACTTCCTTTCCCCTCTGCAAAGGTTCAAGAGAGAAAGTGGGGAAAGAAGAATAAAATAGATATATAACAGGAGTTTTCCTAGGACCTCCTACTGACTATGTCATTATCTGTCTCATGTAGGGTATTGGATTCATGGGCCATAGCAATGAGGTATGTTAGTTTTGAATCTCATTTGGTTTAATAGTAAATATCTCTTTGCCTGATCAATATTTCCCATCTCTTTTTCAATTGAATGTAGTGGCTATGCCATATTCCTCATGAAGGAACACATAAAACAGTGCCCTGTTAGTATTTTATTAGGGCACCACCTACCTCCTTGAAGGATCCAATTTGCTGGACCTTTTTCCTGTGTACATGTCTCTTTTATGTAGCCTGTTTTTGCTTGTTATTATACTGCATAGCTAGATTCACTCACAGTGAACTTGATTGGACTGAAATAGTTTATTCTGAGATATTGTGACGACTTGGAGTTTTTTCAACATATGACAGTATGAAAACTAGCACCGGAGTTTTGTGGAGCTGTTGTGAGGGGAGATGCAGTTGTTTTCAATGGGTTTGTTAATCTGTTAAGAAAAGTGTGATACTAAGGGTGGAGTAAACTTTGGTATAATCATTTGTCAAGAAGAGAGAACATATGAAAGCTGCCTTTAATCTTCACAGGGGAGTTCTTTCTCTGGGTGAGTGAGACTTGGCAAGTATGTGCATGTGCAAAGTTTGTGCGTATACAAACACACACTCTCTCTCACACACATACGTTCTCTGTGGGAGCTTTTTTCCCCCAGCAAGATTTAAGAAACTCTTTTTGAAGCCAGTGGGAGTTTACCCTGTGGTAAGAGAGCTATGCTCTATGTCCATATTATACTTGGAAAAAGGCAAAACTGAAATCCTGTTCTCCAATTTACATGTGTCAGGCAGAAGGTGGCTTAGGGGAGGGTGCAGATGTAAAATTCTATTTTGATATGTAGAAAAAAAATAAAATGTCTTTTGCAGATGGCTGGCAGGCTTGGCAATACTTTTTCAAGATAGGTTACCACAGGAAGGGGGGTAGCTAGACTTCTAAAAGAGCTTTATTTCTTTCCTGCTAGCTTATAGATGGTGATTTTTAGGGTTTGTGGGTGTAAGAGTTTTGTGCCCTTTCTTGTAAGGTGCAGAAGTGACAGTGAAAAATGAGACTTCAGCAGATTTCTCTGATGCCTTCTTCAGCTTTGGAATATTTCAGAAAAAAAGGCCCATAATTCTTCTTGGTCTTTTCTTCTTTGCCTGTATTTGGTTTCCTTTTTGCAAGTTGGGCTGGCGGACGGGTTTGATCAGGGTTCTCAAGATTTCTTGGTTGTTACTCCATGTCTAAATTACCCTGATGCAACACTTCATATTCACTCCAGATTTTCAGCAGTGCAAGAAGGATCAGAATCTGATCCTTTGTCATTTTTTAATGAGCCATTTGTCACTAATAATTGTGGCACTGAAAGAAACTGAGTTTACTGTAGGTCCTGGGGTTGGTGAATGGTGCCATGTGTGGTAATAATAGACAAGACTGTTCCCAGTGTATAGTCTTTTAGTGGATCAGTGGAAGCTGTAGGGCTTAGCCACCACCAGGGTCCCTTTGGGTTCCTTCCTTTAGGGCACATTTGCATCAATCTCAGAATTGCTTTCCAGCCCCTAACATATAATTCACTGATGCCAGGAAATGGAAAAGCTGAGAGCTGTCACTTTGAATTGCAGAGTCTCTGTATCCATAATGCATAAAGAGACCTCAACTGTAGCACAAGGATTCAGTCCTCCTGCAGTTTTGGAAAATTGGACAACTTCGTATGAAAGTTTATGAAAATGCAATGTATGTTCTCCTCCTTTTCAGTAGTAAATTATGCATTTGAGAGTGACAAACATTAGCAAGCTGCTTTTATTACTAACAAAACTGGGCAGGAGGAACAAGAAGTCTGAAGAACCTTTGAAAGAATTCTTAATAACTTCTGTGATTAGGATTTCCTAGAGGTGATGCATTAGAATATGTATTTCCTCTCCTCTCACTTCCACTTCATCACAACCTTTATGATGGGGACTATTATTACAGTTATCTGACTTGAACTTCTTCCGATGTCAAAGGTTAGCACAGTTTAGAACAACCAGAATAAATGCTTTGTGTCTGCATTGTAAAGTCTTTTGTTTCTTTTAAGAGGAAAAATTGCTCTAGTTTTGCTCAGCCCAGAGCATGAAAATTGACAGGGCAAGTTCTGTATTACCATGTCATGAATGAACAGTGACGCATTAGAAGTATATAAAACCAACCGGCATTTGAGTTTAATACTTTGTTGAAGAGTGGGAGTGCCAAAATTAACATCATCTTGTGTGAGGTATGCTGGTGAAAAATTATTTGCATTTTCATCCTGGGTCACTTTGTGGCCAGAAAATATAACCTGGCTGGGCGTCAAAATATGGTCATTTTAAATGCTGAATATTTTGATACAAAAATTGATCTTTGGATGAAATGTCAAGATGCAATGCCTTTAATTATGACTTTAAAAAAAATCAATATTTTTGACTAGGCAGCTAGGCTTCTGTTTATACCAAGAGAGGTTGAAGAGTATACCAAGAGGTTTGGGCCCTTTAAGGGGGAGCTGCAAGCCTTGCATGGCTACCAGTCCCAATTCAGCCCAGAGGAAGGGAATTCTTGTGGAGGGAGGCTAAGAGCCATATGCCTATGGATTGAAATGTCGAGGTGTGTTGGGAAGGAATAGCAAGGATTATAAATAGCAGCTTTCCTTCAGAACTGAAAGACAAAGCTGGAGGTGTCTCCTCAAAGCCTTTTTCAACACCCAGCCTTTCCAAAAATACATTTCCCAAGGTCTTCTATTTACTCTTCTTTTGTCCTATGCCTTGCCTTTGATTTTTGCTTCCCCGAGTTGCAACTGAGACATGGAGTATGTGTCAAACTCCATGTCTTATGAAGTATTGCCTACGATAAGGTACTATATAAAGAATTTCAGTTGCTGTGAGGAGTTAGGTTGGTGCCATTTTTCTCGACTGCTTTTCTGATAATCACCTCATTTTCAGTGTTCTCAGGAGACTAATGGACCTAGAAATTTCAGTGCTTAGAAACTGGGTTACTGAGCATTGGGCTCAGTGTTGCCTAGTTAGACAGAAACTAAAATGCATCTAAAGTTTAAGGCAGAAAGTATATGGTGTATGTTTATAAGTACAGTCATAGGGGTGCCTTTCGTTCTTTGTCCTGATTTGCAAGCATTTTAAAAGAGACTTTGGTATTTAGAACATCAGTGTCCAAATTCCCTTTGAAAATAGCACCTAAGGGCCTTGTAAAAGTTTAACTTTATGTGATCCTCGGCTCAGCATGTCATAGGAAATCTGTAGTGGAGCATGGACTTGAACCCAAATTCCTGATGCAGTGTCCTGAACCATTGTCCTATTCATCATTCCTGGACGCAGTGTTTGAATCATAGTCTCAGCTAAGTAGGAAGAATCACCCATTATCACAAAAGCTCATTGGTAGCCCGGTTTGGAGCTAGTTATACAATATAAATAGCATTTTCATCATGAAATATTTTGTATTTTAAAAACTAAGACAGTGTTATTTACTCTCCCCACTCCCCCCCATGGCTCGTATTGCTTATGTGCTGTTGGCAGATGGGACGTGGATCATTTTAATTAGATTTTATTGGACTGTTATATGGCCCATAATTGTGATCATTACTCATTTTCACTGTGGTTCAGACAGATCCTCTATTTAGACATGATGATATTTTGATGAGACAAGTCCCATGTAACTTGTTATGTTAGGGGCCAGTAGCCAAAGCAGTGGAATTAGGTGTTTTCATAGCATTAAAGAATTGGAATAGATTAATAAAGATGTAACGGTCAATTTGTGTTTCTAATTGTGCCCACACTGTGGATGGTGTGGGCAAAGACTCTCTGTGGGCTACTTACCCAATAGGTCAGGCTGAAAATTATGGGAAGCAAACTCTTCAGCCACTAAAGTCCAGAGCAGCAGGTACTGAGAGCACAACACACTACCAGCTTGCCTTTGAGCTGGTTTAAATCTTGGGGCAGATTTTCAGCTGCTGTAAATCAATATATGCTGACTGAATCAATGTCTAGTCAGTTATATTCTGGTCTCACACCTTTTTCTATTGCACCTTTGTTCATGTATGTTCTAATAATGATTTATATCTGCTAGGGAGGAGGCTGATGAAATCTGAAGTTACCAGTAAATTGTATCCATTGTAACTACTTCTCATAGGTTGGGACCCCGTTTCTACTATTGCTCTCCTTTTTGCACCCTTTAAATAATTGTGACCAATAGTAAGGTGATGCATTTCCTTCCTTGTCCAAGCCTTCTCCAAAGCACAGAAAGTACTGCCCGTCACGAGTCATGACAATACATGGGCAGAGGTGTTTTTTTTATTTTAGAAGTTTGCACCATACTCTCCTAGCCTCTTGCTGCTCAGTGTTGCCTTATCTGTCAACTTTCCCTTGTATCTACTAAGTAATTGTGTTTAGGGTGAGATGATTACACATTACTCTTAGATCATACTAAATCTGTGCAATGTTAAGTGGTGTTAAAGTCAGGATGTGTTGGGAGCAGTTGCATGTTAAGGGTTAGTGCTGTTTCTTGCTTCCATAGTTCTGACTTACCACTGGAAGGCTGGGGAGCCGGGACATCTAGGCTGTGTCCTCGCTCTGGGTGGAGTGGGGAGGGGAGCTAGGAATGGTGCATCCTGGGATGTTGGAGCACTACAGACTGCTTGCTGTATCTCTGTGGAGCAGACTGAAGTTACCTTAACGCTAGTTAGGTAGCATGACTCAGAGTTAACCCCTGCCTAAAGTGGCATAACTTGGAGACTCTTGGAGTGCAGAAAGCATGTGTTAATGAAATACAGAGTGTAGACGCTCATGTTTTAAGTGCTCTTAGTGTGGTCTATGCGTAATGTGTAACTTCACCCTTAAGTTATGGCTGATTTTTAAAAAATGAACACGTGACAGGCTAGCTGGTAGTGATTTGGCCTAGGGGTTTTGAAAGGGTAAAAAATGATTGGAGGGCTTGGGATTCCCTTTCCTCACCAATCAGGCCCCAAAGACTTCCCCTCCATGTCCCCTGATTGGTCCTTCGGGTCACCTG
>JAGPOW010000797.1:18440366-18526681 GCA_030014935.1 Caiman crocodilus | reverse complement strand
ATGCATGTGTTTTTTCAAAGCATATACCTTAACATATTCCATTCTCCTGCTAGAGGAAATCATACTAGTGCTGTGATGTAGTATTTAAGAACTTATACCAAATATGTCTTACTTTTAAGCAAAGGATTAAACTTTATTCCAGTACTTCTCAGCCTTTTTAGCATTTGCAGCACCCTACTGAAAATCACTGAAATAAATTTAACCTCAGAAAAGATTTGGAGGGGGGGCCTTGAGGCTAAAAAAAATGGGGAATCACTGATCTAGCTTGTGCCCTTTAAGGGTGGTGAGGGCAGGACCTGGCTGTGTCCTGCTCTTTCCACTGTCTGCTCCTTCCTGATTTCAGGGGGCAAAGGTAGCCCTTGCTGCTGCTGCTGCTTCTGTTGCATGGTCCCACATGCAGATGAGCATCCCTACAGCCCCTCCTGCCAGCCCCCGGCACATGGGAGGAGTCCAGAAGACAAGTCAAACTGTGTAGTGCAGCTCCATCTGTGCATTTGCCCATCTGCCCACTCACAGCAGAGGACACTGCTGGGACCATAGTGGGGCCAGCACAGGGCTGTCTTGTGGGGCAGGGAAAGGCGGAGGAACACAACAGCAGTTGCAGCAGTGCCCAAAGGAGCAATTGCAAGCCTTGCTGAAGTAGTTGGGGCAGGCGCAGGGTGCTGGTGGGGAACACAGCTTTTACCTCTTCTGACAGGGGCATCTTGCTGTACACTTTTCATGGCATGGTAGTGTGCCGTGGCACACCCTCTGGGAATCACTGTACTAGAATGTTTGTGCACAAGCTGAGTGGCTGCTGGTTGAGCTAGAAATGCATATAAGTTTTGTGATGTTTTAAGATTGGTTTTCTTGGCAATGATTTTCTTCTGAATAAGTAATACTTCTCCGAAAGTCACTGATTACATCTGTCATTGCCCTTAATAGCCAGATGTTAGGCACTGGAATTAAGTTGAGGTTGCAGTGGAGGGCAAAGTGGATTTCTACCTTGAGATCTAAGTGGTGTGATATTGTGGATATTACAATGGGGTTAGAAGTGCTGTGAGAAACCAACACCCCAAACCTGTGGCGTATGCAACATACGTGGATTCCTAGGCCTACGTGGAACCCCGGAGACTGAGATGTACCCACAGGGATTTCTTTATGGGATTCAAGTCTCATTTTTACTTTGCCCTGGGCTTCAGTAAAATGAGTGCTGTGCCTTTAGGAGGGTAGGAAGTGAAGGTAGCAGGGGGTATCCTACTGAGGTGGTCAGCAACAAGAAAAGTCATAGTCTGAAAAGAAGGTAGGGTAGGAGACATGTGGAGATGCTCACACTATTGCAGACACTGTCCCAGACCTTAATTACTGGCACAGGCAACCATGGAAATCGTAGGAGGGAGGTAGGTTTTGTCTGTGCGCTCCATCTGCTGCCTGCAGAGACAGGAAAGTTCCAAGCCAGGTGTTGCTGAGCATTGCTCTTGTCTAGCAGCAAGATAAGTTTAATTAAAGGGCTAATTATTCCCACTCTGAAATGGACCTATCAATGCACTTATAATCCACATTCTAAATCTTTTTCCTCTGGTGTTTCTACATTATATGTTTATCTTCTATTGTCAATTTACTCTTATTTTTCTAAAGTGAGGGGTGAGTTTTGGTGCTTAGGAAAAGTGGGACCTCGGAAAATTGGCTAGAACCAAATCTGTGATGACTTTACCCTGCAGTAGCATTTCCTAATGGGTAAAAGCTCTTGACCTTAGTTTTGTATCTCCCTTTGAATCAGGCATGTCCGTTTGATAGATAAAGTAACTGAGGGTCATAGACCTGCCTGAGCTCATATATAAATATCCAGTAACTCAACTTCTGCACAGATACAGTGAATAGACTCCAAGATGGGGACTGGACTAGAATACAAGAATCTCAGCCCCCTGTTATACTCAGTAAATACATGACAAAATCCTCTTCTTAGTTGCAACACTTCAAATCCAGAGGAACCCATTGACTTCAATGAAGTTGCTGAATTGATTCCAGCACACCTGACCAGAATTTGACTCTCTATCTTGTTGACCTTGGGAATCCTGTATCTAGTTCAGCCAGTGCAAATAGATGCTTTATTTTTGCTAACTTCTTAATGACCAGTGTAACTGCTGTTTATTTATTGTGGCTTAGTAGACATAGAGCTTTGAAACTGCACTGTTTGTAGAGAAGCATCTTTTTTGGGGGGAGAGGTTGTAATATTTTTTATTGGCTCAACTGTATAGTTGGGAGAATGGTTGGACAACTGTATTTGCAATTTATGGGCATAGATCTTCCAAGTCTGGAAGTAGGCTGATGCTTTCAGATTTAACAGTTCTAGGCAATGCAGTTCCCATTTCAGACCCCATAATGGCCCTCCTTGATGATAGTCCACTAAGTTCTTGAGCTGAGTATCTCCTGAGCAACTCCTTCCGACCTGGGTTTTAGGCGGCAGGCTTCTGAGTTCTTTAGTCCAGCTCTAGCAGTCCTGTTCTCAGTGGCAATGACAGGGTTAACTAGGGACCAGCCATGTCTCATAAAGCAATGTACTATTTATTCAGAATGAAAGTATTTCATAGAAAACATATTTTAAAGATAATAAACAGCTTGTCCATTTGTCTGTGTCCTTTTACAGGGCCTATCTCCAGTTGAAGTCATGCCTCTGTCAGGTTTTAGCTCAAGTGAGAGACCCATCTCTGAGGCTGGGTATGATGGGTCACACAGAAACACAGAGTGAGGGCTCATCATCTTAGCAGACTCTCCCTCACCTGCAGTTATTTGACTTATGCCCATGTGTCCATTGCCAGATTGACTTTCCTCTTCTTGATCCCCATTATCTGTGTTACACAGGATCATAAAAGTACTCAGACATTTAAGGGGCTTGCAGATCAGTAGCATCAGTTTGTTAAATATCAACTATCATTGAGCAGTGACTACTAATCCTGATCATCTCTCTATTTTGGTCAGTTATCCTTAACTTTCTGGCCCTAAGCACCAGATAAATGGCAAACGGCTGGTTCGTGAGCTGGATTTGGCATATAGGGTTGGTTCACAGGTGTGATCTGGTGCACAGGTCAAATCTTGCATGTGGCCCAATTCCATGTACCGGATCTGACCTTGTGCACCAGATATGGCCATATGCTAACCAATCCTGCATGCCAGATCCAGCCTGACCCTGCCTACCAGATCTGGCTGTGTGCTAGTTTAACCTCACACATAACCTAATCTTGCATGCCAGATCCAGCCATGAAGTGACTTTGTGTACTGGCCGTACCATGTGCCAGTGCAATCTAGTGCATGGGGCCACATCATCAGGCCCACAAGGCTCCCCATAGGCCCAGAAATTTGGCAGCAGATGAACAGCAATTACCACTGCCACTGCTCCCCCAATTGCCAAATTTCTAGGCCTTGGGGAGACTGAAGGACCAGATCTGACCCGTGAGCCACAGGTTAAGCACCACTGGTTTTGATAATAAGTCTTGATACCCTGAGCCAGTGACTGTATCCCTATACCTGGCCTCATTTTGGTATCTGACATTACACCACGGTTGTTATTTCATGCCGTTTCAAGCCTTGTCTCAATTAAGGCCTTTGGGCAAATTTGAAAAGATTTGTTACTTGCATTGTTTTAGTATTCAGGGCTTGCATTAATTACCCCCTATTGGCTTCAGTTCCTGCAGGAGGTACTCTCAGTCTTATTTGAGGAGCCAGGAATACAGTCACTAGTAAGCCCATAAAGATAAATTTGTTATATTAGTATAATAGTTACAGAGTATTCCAAGATTCCATAATGTCTGTCATTCTGGGTGTGATCCCTGCTGCAAAGGAGCCACCCAAGGGCATCTTGTTACAAAAGCATTTTTTCATACGAAAGGTGTGCTGTCTAAAAGAAAGCACAGAGAACTATATAATGAATTCCAGCAGAATAATGCTAGGAGCTGAGCATAACAAGCAGCTTTAATTTCAAGCAAGAAGTCATTGAGCTCCTTAATGAAATCAGGTAGCTGAAACAATAGCTGCCAGTGCTCCAAACATGTCTCTGCCTAAAACAAAGGCATACAGCAGTCTTGTAGGTAGAGGGGTTTTGTTGGCAGGACAAGAAAAGTTGACACCAGACAAAGCCTTGAATGAGCCCTGGGAGGGTGGCCTGAAGACAACCCTAGAAAAATATTTTTTTTTTTTTGAGGGGGGCTGAGGTTTGGCTGAATAAAGATTAGAACTGTGGGAAATTTGTCTTCTGTTTCATTCTTTGATTCTTGCTGTGTTTAGGGAAGCAGGACGTTGTACTTTCTTTAGAAATAAACAGAATTGCATGAAAGTCTCCACTTTGGATTTTTTTCCTCCTAACTGGATGCTGGTTTCTTGGCTAGCTGCTCAGGTTAAAAAGGGGTAAGAACAGCATATACTCTCTTGAACCTTGTGAAGACTGTAGCAGATTATTAAACTGTATTAGTTATATTAAGGTAGGAGTGGTGCAGGGCCCCAGAACCCAATCCCAGATGGAAGGGGATCAGGCTCTGGGGCTCCACACCACCTGTGCCCATCCCCTGCATGCCAGGATCAGGACCTGGTGATCTGTGCCACCCCTAGCCATCTGGAGTGCAACCCTGGTGCTCAAGAGCTGTGAGGGACCCAGTCTGACCTGTGGACTTGCTCCATACCATTCATTTGGTCTGCAGGTCCAAAACTATACCTGCTAAAATCAGTAACCGCTCAATCTGAAGCCTGTGTTCATTATAAAGTTACACCTTATTCCAGTCAGTGAGAGGCCAGAAACCAGCCACAGCAAAAATAGCACCACTGTAGCAATATAATATAATCAGAGGCAGTGGCATAGTTAAATTTGGCTGGGCTCCAATTTATGGGGCTAGGCAATGACCAAAGGTCTGAGGTTATAGCAAATATTTTTTTCTTGCAATTGTTTTAAAATAATTACATTCCTACATTCTTTGAATATTGTCCCAGAAAATCCCTTCTTAAAGGCTCATGGTTGCTAAAAAAACCCCCAAACAAACAAACCAAAAATCTCTCTTCGTTTATGTAAATATGGCAACATGGCATATGCCAGTCAGTGAGACTAGATCTGGTTGGGCATCCATGTTAATTTTATGGATTTGGCTCCCACAGTCCCATCTGTGAGTGTGTTTTTGGTCAGAGGTGACTTGCTCCCCAGTGATTGGAAGAAGTCACGTGACGGTTATCCCAGAAGTATGTCACTCTGCCAATGAGTTATTCTGGTACAGCATTTAAAAATGCAGGGCCTTGTTCTTCAGCTGAAGTCCTCACTAAATACTGGAGGGACATATTTAAAGAGAGGCTTTAAGCAATATGTGATCCCGTAGCCCTTGACTAATGAGTCAGTGGTCCAGCCTCCCAGCATAACCCAGTGTGCATTATGCTAATATTGGCTGGCTGCTTGTGGCTTTGGGTTACTTGTTGGGTATTTGGTGTTTACCAGAATTCAGGGATGTCACAGCTGTACCTGCACACCAGTTTCAGAGATGCAGACATGGGGTACAGGAGCTCTTAAACTAGTTCTGTGCCATCAGAGGCTCTCCCTGACCTGAGGTGAGGTGACCCTCCATATATATGCCAGTTTTAGGACTTTGTGAGTTGCTAGTTGTGCAGCACCTGGAAAGTAGATCCGTAAGAATCAGTTATTTCACTCAACACTATAATTAGAAATGGGGAAGTATGGCTCTAAATGTTGCATGGACTTTTTCCAATTGCATTTGGAATTCAGTTGTGTTCGCTGTCCGTGAAAATTGCAGTGAATAAAATGTTGGCTAATTATTGAGACTGGGGACAGAAGTTACACACAGACTGGTTTAAGTGATCAGAAACTGGTTTAAACCTGTAACAGAACATAAGTTCAATGCACATAAACCAGTTTCAAAATGGCTGAAACTGATTTAAGATAAGCTGTGCTGTGCTGTCTGCTCTAGAGAGCAGGGCTGGCCCTGCTTGGGCTGGGGCTGCAGGAGCAATCCAGTTGCACAGCTCCCAGCTTCCTGTACCCAGGGCAGGCTGGGTTGTCTTGGAGTTGTAGCCAGCTGGGAAGGGCCCTGGCCCTATGGCCTGGGTCAGCTGTGCCATCTGTCTGCCTCACCTAGGACTGAGTGGGGCCAGCTGTAGGCACTGCTGAGGGTGGGTGTGGAGAGGCTGGGCTGGGTTGGACCACAGGGGCAGGATCCTTCCCAGCCAGCTGTGGCTCCATTATGGTCCAGTCCAGTCTGAGTGTGGGGAGCTGGGAGTAAACCAGGCAGGGTCCTTCCCATCCAGAGGTGGGCTGCGGGCTAGGGCCATGGGATCTGTGTGCCCAGTTTGCTTTTGGCTCCCTGCACCCAGGCTGGGCTGGGCTGTCAGAAAGCCACAACAGTGGGCAGGGCTCTCCCCTTCCTTGTCCCATGCCACAGGGTAGGGGGAGAAGTCTGCCCATGCCTCTGCTCTCACTACTTGGTGTCAGCTGGGGCTGGGGTCTGGTCACACTCCCTTCCCCCTCCCCACCATCCAAAAAGTCTGGCAAGTACTGCTTCCCTGCTGCCCCTGGCTGAGGTTCTTGAAGGCTAGGATTGGGGTTTAAACCCCTCCCCAATTATACTCAGGTCTGCCAGGCCCTGGCCATAAGTGCCCACCCCCCTCCTCAGCTCAGCCTCTCTTGGCCACTGTAGAAGAGAAGGGAGGGCTTGCTCTAGCACGCCCCCCGCCCCTGGCTTTTGGCCTGAGCCACTGAAGGCATGTGGCTGCATTTCCAGAATCAAAAGTGAATATCTATTCCCTTGCTTGGCGGTTCAATCTATGCAGATTAGACTAACCTGCAAAGATTGAATCAGTTCAGACTCGGGCTTTTTGAATGTCTGTACTTAGCCTAATGGATTGTCATGGACCTTGTATTCTGAACTCCTTAAATGCCAATATTTGATATAGAAGCCTGATTGAAGAGTTGCACTTATCCAGTTAGGGAGTAGGGAGTTTTTGATTGGAAAAGTACGTCACATGTTGTGCGTCTACCCTAACAGAGTTCAGATTATAACTCAGTAGTCCTTAAATTATGGATCAAGAATGACTTTACAAAAACTATTTGGTAAATAATTTCTTATACCCAATATACTTAATAAACATGTAAGTTGTTCATGGACAATTTATTAATGGGAAGAGGTGAATTTGGTGATGAACAGTTTTTATTGCCAATGTTTCCCCTTAGTTTTGGCTGTGTCTATGACTGCCCAAGAGCTTGTTTACTTAATCTGAATACTTGACCTTTATACTTTTTAGATACTGTATTTTCCCCTCTTAATTGTGTAGAAGGGATGCTTCCTTTTACAGCTCTTGATGGACTTCTCTATAAATAGCAATGTGTGTTCCAGAACTTAACACTGAAGCCTTCAGCAAAGTCAGCATCCCTAGGACTTTTTAAGCCTGAGTTATAAACCACGTGGAGTTTAATCATTAATCACCAGTCTTTAATTAACAGCTCTGAGCTTTGAACAAAAGGTGCTTACTGCAAGGTTGCTGAGGGGCCCTGAACTCTTCAGCGTGTTTTCATTCTGAGGACCCAGTGGCCTTCAGAAAAGAGCCTGGTGGAGCAAACTTATTCTGCCTGTCAAGGGTCATGCTTTGAAGGAAGAGCAGATGTTTGTGGTCTGATCTTCCTTCTTTCACCCGCCCTGTAGGCTCACTGCAGTTTTGAGCTGACTAACTCAGAAAAGCTGCCAGGTCTCTGAAGGAGGCAACCCACAGAAGCAGTGGTGTTCAGAAGAGGCCTGGTTTGCTGCTGAATGGGATCCAGCTTGTCCAAAGTCTTTGCCTCCATCAGGTCAGGTGAGTTTTAAATGGAGGAAAGAGGAAAGTTGCTTCAGGCTTGGAAAATTTTATAAGGGAGCGCTCAAAATTGAACACAAGGGACAGAGAAAACACAGATATAAAAATTGACTTGACCAGTGTTTTTCAGCATTTCCACTGCTCTGATTGAAGATGTTTGTTTTAATGTAAGTTTCTCCCATTTGTAATTTGGCATTCTGCTGATCCCATAGTAAAATGCATATGGCAGATTCTCTACTGATTTCAATTGGCATAGCTCCATTGAAGTTAATAGAACTGTTCTGGTTTATGCCAGCTGAGGATCTGGCTCACTTTCTCGTGCCTTTTGATTTCTTATTCTTTTGCTGTGATTATGATGCTAATTTGATATTGTGATTCACAGTGTGGCAGAATAAGCATAGGGGATAGGTAATGAAAGAGCATGAGGGTGAAGAGTGGGTGAGGAGGAATTTTTCAACAAAACCATTTTTTGTTGAAAATGCTGATTTGTTTAAACCTAGCCTTTTTGCGGGAACATACCAGTTTTGACAACACTCTAATCAGAAAAGACTTCTTAGCTCCAGGGTGAAATGTTGAGATATATATTACTACACCCAAGATAGACCATAGTCAGGGGCACATATGTAGGATGACTGAGAACATGAATTGACTTTGCTGAACAATTGGAGCTGTCATGCGAGTGGGTAGGACATTGATCATTTACCAGGTCAATATCCTTTCTCCTGAAACGGGCTTGTTCTTGATTTATCAAAAGAAGGAAAAACACCCAGTACAGTTGGATAAAGCCGTACCCTTCTCTCTCCTGAGAGGTAATCTACATGATGGTATTTACCCCCATCACAATCCATTTTCAGCCCTAACTGGAGCTAGCAAGAGGTGCAGTGCTTTAGCAATATGGTTATTCTAGACTATGCTCCCTTATTGCTGGGTACTGTTAGGCACTGAATGGGGCATGAAGGCACAGAGATCTTAATAAAAGCAGATAGTTGCAGAGGTAGATCTACACAAGGATGGGTTGCATTGTCTGCTGTAGCAGAGCTGAGCTGGACACTTTATTTTTCTGTGCCAAGAGGTATTTTTTACAGGGACACTGCTAAATGGAGGCAATAAATTTAACTTTAAAGGGCCATGAAGTGAAGGTTCTGGCTAAAAGCTGAAATACCGTTATTCTTTTACTAGGCCCTTTTTAACTTAACCTGGAACAGGATATTATATTTTACCTCTAAGGCCTTGGAAGTAGAAGGCCCTTACCCATGGCAGCAGTTGCTTGGCTCCATTAGCGGTATACTAAGAAACAGGGACCTAGTGGAATAGTGCTGTAGTGTGTCCTTCCCAGTGTGAATGTAGCAGGGTTGTTTGTGGTGGGCAAGAATGGTAGTTGGCAAAGAGGGTCACAGGACAAGAAGACCTGGGGGTTGTTAAGACCTGTTTCTATCTACACTTGGACTCAAAATGAATGATCCAGGCCTAGGACAAAATTTGCAATAGTGCCATAGTGGCTTCAGCCCCTACATTTTCAGAAGTCTGCATGTAGGAAACAGCAAAATGAAGGTGCAATTGTAGCACTTGGTGGACTTAGCTAGCAAAAAGTATAGCAACAGCAGCAAAGACTTGGAGGTACAGACTTAAGTATATACTGGGTACATCCACACATGCAATTAATGCTCCTGAATTTTCTGCACAGAAAATTTGGTCTCATTAAAGCAATCCCTGGCGCAAGTCTAGATGTGTGCCCCTATTGGGAGTAAATTGAGTCCCACAGGAGCAGCTCAGTCCACGGCTGCGCCTCTTCTGCTCTGCCTCCCTGCAGCAGCCAGGGGGAGCTCCAGGCTCCTCTGGGTGCCAGCCCTGGGATGACAGGAGGGTATGGGGATGTGGGGGCAAGGAGTTGGGGCTTAGTGTCAAGCTCTGGAGGTGGGAGGTGGGGGAGCTGTCCCAGCTCCCTGGACAGTTCTGTCCCAGCTGGGGGAGATCAGGCTGGTCCTGAGTGGTGGGAGGTGAGGGAAGCTGGGTAGGTAGCTACCCTCTAGCCACATAGAGATCAGCATGGATCCCGATTTTTTCCATGGCAACCAGAACAGCTCTCCCAGCCATGTGGAGATTGGAATGGGTCCCGATTTCCACAAGGCTGGCAGGTAGCTGCTCACCTAGCTGGGACAGCTCTCCCCACCCTCTGTGGCCCCGTTGCCTCGGCTGACTGAAAGCAATTTTCTCCCGGTCAGCATCTACACATGTGATGCGATGCATTAGCTAATGCACCATTTTTATAGTACCTGTATCTACAGGTTAGTCTAATGTGCAGCAAAGCATCTTGTGTAGATGCACCCGCTGATAACCAGAGTTCCCAGATAGATTTTCTGCTTGGTAGTGCATACCAGGGCCTTTCCACTGAGGCTGTTACCTGTCCTAGCCTGATGAAGTGAGCAAGGGATACACAGAATGTGGCTTATCACACTGGGCAGGCAGAGAGGGTGGAAGGTGGTTGAGAGTCGGAGCCAGAGCTCCATGTGCTGGGCAGAAGCTGCTGGGCTGAAGCCCCTCTGCCCCCCTGAGTGATGTAGCAGGGGTGGAAGTGGGGGCGGAGGAGCTGCAGGAGGTGAGGGGAACCAGGCTTGGGCTGGCAGGGCTGTTCTGTTCCCCTCATCTCCGGCAACGGCTCCTGCTCCGGCTCCTCTGCACCACACAGTGCTGCTCGAGGTGGGTGGAAGCATCAGCCTGGCAGCTTCAGCCCAGCACGTGGAGCTCTGGCTTCAGCTCCAGCTGTCTTCCACCTGCTCCATCTGCATGGTGCAATGAGCAGCGCTTGTGGGCAAAGCAGATGAAAGGCATCCAGGAGCTGGAGCTCCATTCATTGAGCAGAAGCCATGGGGCTGAAGCTTCCTGCCTGCTCAGCCATAGTGGTGGCAGGGGCAGCAGCTGATGGAGGGGAAGAAGGCAGAACAGCTCCCCGCCAGCCACCTTGGGCTGTGGCTGCAGCTGCCAGGTGCTGCACAGGGTTGGGTGCAGCTGTAGTGGGTGGCTGCCAGGCTCAGGGCCCACCGGCGCCTCTGAGCTGGCCTGGGCAGCCTACTACCCAGCTAGCCCCCTCCCATGCTGCTGGGCCTGGTTGTCACGAGAGCTGGAACCCCATGATAGCCAAGGCCTGGCCTGGGCATGGGGAGGTGGGAGCAATCTGGTCGTGCAGCCCCTGCAGCCCTGCCTGGGCTGGCCCCTCTACGTCCACCCTCAGCGTCCACCCTCAGCAGCACCTGGAGGCCGGTTTTGTGCAGCCCCAGCCTTGGGCGGACTGCAGGGCCATGCTGGCTCTGGCCTGGCCCTCTGCTGCCCAAGCAGGAGTGGGGGTTGGCGGGGTGCGGGGAAAGCTGGGCAGACCCCAGCTGGGGTCCTGTGCCTTCTTGGAGGTAGGGGAATTTATTTCCCCCGCCCCCCTCTCACGTCCTTCACCTGAGGTGCTGCCCTGGCCGGTGTCTGGCCTTAAGGACAAGCCTAGCAAGGGCTGCTTCCCCTCTTCCCCTCTGGGCACACCCTGGCTGGGGTCCCTACAGGTCAGAGTGGGCATTTAAATCTCTCCACAATCTTGCTTAGCTCCTGTCCACACACCCCAGGTCAGCTTCCCTCCTGCCTTGCGGCTGCTGAGGAAGGGAAGGGAGGGCTGCTCTAGCACCTCCCAGCCTCTAGCCTGAGCCACTGCAGGCATGCACCTGCATTTCTGGAATCAAAATTGAATGTCTGTTCACTTGCAAATTGATTCAATCTTTGCACACTAATCTGCAAAGATTGAGTCAATTCAGGTTCTGGCTTTTTGAGTGTCTGTCCCTAGCCTTACTGTTTTGTTTAGATCTGTATATGCCTTGTGCCAGTTAAGCATAACAGGGTGATTGGTTTGGTGGGAACTTTGACAAAGTCTGCGTGTTTGCTTCCAGTATCATATGCCTTAAAAGGAGTGAACTGTAAACCCTGAGTGCCCACAAGGTTGGAGCTGAGAAGTGTGGTCACTCAGCACTAGTGCTGGCAACGTAGGGCAGCTGGATTGCACTGCTCCATTTATGTGAAGAGAGGGACTGAGCCTGTGGCCAGGGCTGGGGAAATATGGTGCTGGAGTCTATTCAGATAAATGGAAACTTTAGGTCCATGTGGACCCAGTGCATGAGGTCTAGGCACAGCAGCCTGGTGACTGTCCAGTACCAGAACTGTGACAGGAAATCATGGAGTTCTGCCTGGAGTTTTGGTGGATCTGCGACTTACCTCACTTCTCTTCTAGAGACTCACGCTTCAGTCCTGCACGTCTTGGCTGGAATGTGTTAGCTGAGCGGTATGTAGGGTACTGAAGGCTGGCATACCGAGGACACTGCAGGTCAGGAAGGAGGTACACTAGGTTGGCAGAATAGTGTGGCAAAATGCTTAATATTGCTAGAAATAACACATGCAGGTTATTAACACTTTGAGTTTGCCAGTACCTAAATTAAGGTGAGGAGGAAAGTCCTTTTCTCACAACCATCTAGCAGAAAGAGCAGAACATTTCTCAGGCACAAGCAAATAGGGGACTAATAGAAGTTGATATTCCCATGTTAGTTTAAAGGGAAGAACAAAAAATCCAGCAGATATTTTCTTCCTTACTTGCTTTTTCCTCTTATTTCTTTTCCCTCCATGTCAACACCAAACAAGACAGGACTAAAATTAATGGGGAAAGCAGCAATTAGCAAATTAGGTTAGTGGCGTGTTGCAGTGTGCCATGGCTGCCAGGTGTGAGGGGCTTTGGCAGTATATTTATTAGCGGCTGTCAGAAAAGTGACACTTTGATGAATGAAGCTGGGTAATCAGCACCCTCCGACAGCGAGTACTGAGAGGCCTCAACATGCTAAACTGCAAAATCAAACCTTTTTTAACCCCCATACAAAAATAAAATAACAACAACAACAAAAAATCCCTGCAAGGAAAACATGTTTTTCCATCAGGAATTAGTGAGAATAGAAAAGGAGGCGGGGAAGCAATTTGCTGTGCAAGAGTTGCCAGCTTCTGGAGTTTTTCTGTCCTTGGGAGATGGGACATGGATTAAACATGTATAATTGCAGACAATATACGTATATAAGGGGAGGATGGTCTTTTGGCATAAATTGGTATAACTTCCTTAAAGCTAGTAAAGCAAGGCTGACCTAAAGCAGCTCAGTGTCTGGCCTGATAAATATAATTGTGCATTAATAATTCATAAACTAGCTTGTAAATGAAGTGACTGTGCAAGATGGTAGTGATGCTTTTGACTGGTGGACAGAAAGCACGTGACATACCGAGTCACATATCCATGACATCCAGGAATCAATATTAAATGCTGGATCCAAAAGAAGGGGTAGTTACAGTGAAGAATCTCTACGTGTGAGGTGTTTGACTTAACTTTTTGCCAGTGGTAGTATTGCATTTTGAGCTTGTGATTCTCTACAGTGTTAGCGTTGAAGGATTCCCTCCTACGGCAGCTGGAAAATAAAACAATTAACGATCATTTAGGAATTTCACCATGCCACACGTTCTGTGCAATTAAAACTTTGTGTGAATTCCGGGACAGAATGCTAATCCTCCAGTGTCAATTAATACACAATATAAATTGAATATGTGAATATACAGTAGGCTGAACTCTTAGATTATGTCACTTTTGTTGGTTAAAGTAAGCGTTTTTAAATTATGCTATTAGTACCTAGATAAAGCTGCTGAGAGGGCCATGTTTTGCAGCTGTAGCATCCGGATAACGGATCACTTTGGGGTGGGGGAGGGGAGGAGAAGCTGTGTCACAAAGAGTGTATGTGGCATTTTTCCAAGTGCATGATTTGCAGTGCATGATGGAGATTAGCTTTGAGTGAAATCCTGGTTTACTATAGTTAGTGGTTCTGCATGGAGGAGATTGACGCTTCCAATTTCAGTGGAAAAATGTCCTCTTCTTTCTGATTCACTGTAAACCTGGTTAAGTTCCAATAAAAATAGGATAGTTTTTTGTTTCTTTTTACTTTCCCAAATGTTCATCCGTGTTTCTAGTTTGGGCAGTTAGTCTGGAGTGAGTGGACCTGAGGCTGTGTGGCAGTCACTTGTTAAGGCTACATTGGTACTTGGAGCAAAATTAAAATCTCTCTCTTCTGCATTTTGAAGTTAGTTTATTTATCTGCCTATATTAACTTTCTCAGATGAAACATTTTAAAATCCATTCACCTTTTGAACCTTTATTCTCTTTTTGCTTTAAATCTTTTAGCTAAGCAATCTGATAGACTCTGAACTGTATTAGCATCTTTCCTAAAGCTGCTTTCTAAACTACTTCTGAAATAAACCTAGCTATTCCTTTTATGCAACAAATCTCCACAGATCTCTGTCAAGAGAAAAGCCAATGGGGCCACCAAATTCAGACTCCATTTGCTCTGTGCTGCCAGTTTGTTTCCCTGGCTCCACCAGCTAGCCGGTCAAATTTATGAATTTCAAATTGCTCCTACAACTTCGGAGAGTGCTGGAAAGTGGCACATTTGCAGCAGGGGTCCTGTTGTACACACCTCTGTAAGGATCCCAAGCATTTTGTTCCTTTGAAACAGAAAAGTGCCCTTTGTTCATGATTTCAGGAAAAGGTTATTTTTAATATAGCTAGGATGCTTCTTTTAAACCATGGAGTTAGGCAAAACAATGTAGGGCCTTGCAGAGTTGCTATAAGTCATGAGGAGAAATTGTTGATGGAGGAAAGACAGGGGAAACCATTCCTCTCGTGCTGGAAGCCTAGAGCCAGATGCTTTGCTGCCTTGCACCCGTGTCGGTGACAGCCAGATCCTTCTCCACTTATTTCTGTACTAGTGGTTCACACCTACTTTGTACTCATTATGCAGAAGTAAATGAATATCCAGAGTGCAGGGATGTACAGTCTCTGGACTTCCTTCTGATTAGGTATGTATCTCAAATTCAACAATAATTTGGGCTACACTTGTGTGAGTATAACTTTAAAAGTGTAAGTTATAACTTGTGCTGGTTACTTTTACATGGGAACATGGGATATGCTTTTGAGAAGTTCTAGAGATATGTATTGCCTGGTATCAGCCCAGTATGGCATGAACATGCCTTTAGCACTGCCATTCTCCATTTGTCATGACCAGACTTTCCCAGCTTCAGTGCATAGCTCTGGTTTCTTTAGCATCATTCTCTTCCTTCACTGAGTTCTGGCCATTCTCCACCTGTATTAAGGATAATGCTTCTTCTGGAAATTACTGTTCTCTCTTCATTCACGTGAGTTATTATTCTCTGTTCTTTTGCTCCCATTGGCTGTGAGGTTCTGCTCTTTCTCAGGCACGTAGTGGTAGTGTGCATTAAGGAGAGTACAATTTCTGGCTTGTTTATTAAGAACAAATCAGGTTGCCGTCAGTGAATATCAGAAAATATGAAGGCAAAGAGTCCTGAGCAGGCATTGTGGGGACAATGATCTTGAATAGTAGTGGCTAGAGGTATTTTTCCTGTTCAAATTCTGTAGGTCTAAGGAGGCGAGGGAGTATTCTTGAAGCAGCAATTACTGCCACTGTAATAAGATGCAGGCTGCACCCCAGGAACTAAGAGTTGGTCACATGCCATCAGTCACATCCCTTCAGAGTATACAGCGGCACCAGCAGTGCCAAGCCACTCATTTGAACATACTATTTGCACAGTGATTACTTCCGCGTGTGTGTGTACTGGGAGGGCTAGAAAATGTGGCGGCTGTATGCACAGTGGATCTGATTCTGTTATGTCGATATCAATACAGCCAGAGATGCAATGTCAAGTGAGATGAAAAGAAGATTCTGCTTCTACTCCTGTTCAATGTTGGTCTTGGCTACTCTCAGCTACTGGGACAAGTAGAGACTGTATGAACCATGTACTGTAGATTTCTGTTTCCAAGACTGTTTTCTGTACAACAGAGGCCCCCCAATAACTCTCACAGACAGAGAATGTGAAGGTGGCAGAGAAAGAGAAGAGCTGTGTGCTAGGCTCTGATGCATGTAACTTGAGACTGGCAGGCTGCTACCCATGTGCTAGAGAGCTGTGGGAGAGGCACTTGTTCTCCAGGTCACTTGAGCTTTCCTCGAGACAGGTGGTCTTAGGATTTCATTGGTCTTCATGAGCCTTTTGCTGTGTTAATTGTTTGAACATAAGTAAATAGAATCCTGGGCTCCTTTCCAAATGCTCCGTTAGTGACTTTCTTTTTAGATGGTTGCATTGATTGGCAAAAAAAAAATTTGACCTGATTCTTCATGTGTTGTACCAGCTGTACCCCAGTGTACATGCACTGAATTCACTGCAGCTACTCCAGGGTCAAATTGTATTTCCAGTGGAGATATAGGCATCTTTTGGTAGGGTGGTCACAGGAATAGGTTGGCTTCCCTGCAGGAATGGCATAGGGATTTATTTATCCTTTTTTAACCATCATCAACAGTACTGATCCAAGTTTATCTTTGCTGTAATGATTTATCAGGAATGAATTTGTTCCCCGCCTCCTCCTTTCACCCTTAGTAAAATCAAAGACTAAAAGTGAACAGGTTTAAGGGTGTTTGAAAACCTATTTGCTTTAGTGACTTTCTGAGCATTGCAGATGTTTTACACTAAATCTTTTAGCAGTGCCTATGGGCTGGGTAGAGTGTGTTTGTCATGTGTAAGGGGTATATGTATGTGTGTCCTCTGCTTGATATATGGAGTGGTAGCTGTGCAGCTGCTATTAGTGTTAATGGGCTAAAGCCCCACACATCAAACTGAGAATATACTCATGCTAATTGTGTACCAGCTATCCCTTGGGACCTCTGTGGGAATGATGTATCTCAGGAGGCTCTTTCAATGATATGACGTTTCCAAATAAATAAATAAGAGGCTAAAGTTAGACACTGGTTCAGTGAAGTTGATTCAGTGCCAGCATAACTGCATCAGGAAATCAGTTTACAGTGATGCCAGCCTTAATCCTCCTGATCCTGGTCTAGTCTATTCCTGAATGGTACCATCTTCTGAGTAATACATCACCACTCAGTCTCACCTTGATGATGTATAGTGCCCATACATCCTTATAGCGGGAGTGCACTCTGATGTATTACGCCCATATATCATGGACAGAGTTCTCTCGGGTGATGTATTAGTGCCCTGAGAATGTATTACTCAAACGGTGGTATTGTTCAGGGATAAAATCAAGCCAAGGAGTGAATTCAATTTAATTACAGTGCAAATGATAGTCCAGTGCCAAGAGGCACTTTGGCGCTGAAACACTGGCACCACGTGGAAATATAAGCCCTGGTTCTTTGTGCCATTGAGTTACTTCGCAGTGTACCATGAGGAGTGGTGCCATAATTTTAAAAAATAGTCATTTTTTCAGAGAAGTATAGCTGAGCAATTTGTAGAGCTATGAAGAGAGCAGAAACCCAGTGGGCAGCAAGGCACTTCAGCAGAAGTTGTAGAGGATTTGGCTTCAGCAGGTCACTTCTGACTAAAGATGAATTTTCTGTCTGAAGGCAGTCAGTCAGCATCTCAGGAGGTGTGTAAGGACATTGTGTTATCACTGTCACTTGTAGAGTTTAGACCTGCTGACCTTGATGATGAAACTGAATTCATCTGAAGAATGAAATATTTCATTCACAAAACTGTACTTCTTCCCCATCAGTATTAGGTAACTGAATGTGACCTCTCCACAGCCGCTAAAATACTCAGATTGGTATTTTACAGTTTTGCACATAACTAGGATCATAATGCATGTCTTGAACACCCCTCTCCATCCCTACCCCCTTAACCCTGTCACTGTCAGAGGGTGGGTAAAACCCTGACTTTAATGGAGTCTATGACAAAACTCCTGTTTTCATTAGGATCAACATTTGCCCAAACCAATTTGGCAAAACCTTTAACATTGCCATCATTCACTTTCCCATTTAGCATTGTGATCCTTCACATTCATCGGTATCCTTCTGTGTAAATTTAGTCAAAAACAGCAAGTAGGTGCACTTTGAGATTAAGAAAAACCCATTTTTAAATTCTGAAAGTCAAATTTAGATCAGCCTTATAGTTATTCCAAAACAGGAAAAGTACTTCATGAATATTATTTTAACATTTTTTTGCTGTTAATTTTTTTTTACCTGAAATTAAATAGGAAATGTAGACAGAAACTTGCAATTGGTAAGAATGTCCATTAGCCCTGTAATTTTCTGACAACATTGTTTTGAAAAAATACAAATGATTTAATAGATTTCATAGACATTAGGGCTGGAAAGAACCTCACAAGGTCATCGGGTCCAGCCCCCTGCTCAAGGGGCAGGAAGTCAGCTGAGGTCAGATGACCCCAGCAAGATAAGCATCCAGGCATTTCTTGAAAATATCTAAAGTAGGTGCTTGCATCACTTCTGGAAAGAGTCTACTCCAGACTCGGGCAGTAAAGAAGTTTCTCCTTATGTCCAGTCTGAAGCGGTCTTTCAGCAGTTTGTGACTGTTAGAACTTGTCTTCCCTTGGGGTCCCCTGGTGAACAGATGTTTTCCCAGTTCCTGATGCACACCCCTTATGTACTTATAAGCTGCCACCAAGTCACCCCTGAGCCTTCACATTTTCAGGCTGAAGAGTCCCATGCCTCAGCCTCTCCTCATAAGGCCTGCCTCTCTTTACCTCTAATTATGCACATGGCTCTCCCCAGGACTCTCTCAAGCTTCTCCACATCCTTTTGAAAGTGCGGAGCCCAGAATTAGATGCAATATTCCAGCTGCAGCCTCACCAAGGCTGAAAAAAGTGGGAGAATGACATCTTGGGTCTTGCTTGAGATGCATCAGTAGATGCAAGCCAGAGTTTTATTTGTTTTCCCAGCCGCAGCAACACATTGGTGGTTCACATTCATTTTGTGGTAAGTCGTGACCCCCAAGGCTCTTTTGATTGTGGTACTAGTGCAGGGATGGGCAATTGTTTTGTGCAGAGGGTTGCTTACCAAGTTTTGGCAAGCTGTTGAGGGCTGCATGGGTAGACACTCCCCTCAGCCATCTTGGGACTGGAAGTCCTGCCCCCTAATGCCTGACCTTTGCCCCCAGAAATATTCCTTTCAGCAAGGAGTTTTGCCATCTCAGAGCCAGAAAAATACCAAATTATATTTAAAAAGTGACTATTTACAACATTAATTTGATTTAAAAAAATATTTTTTTGTCCTGATTTACATGTGTTCGTGTAGTGCAAATAAAGATGATTGCACAATAGCTAAAATAAAGTCTTACTTTTGTATACTGTAGGTAAGTGGGAGGCTTGGGGGTGGGTATAGATTTGTGGGGGGCTGTGGGTATGTGGGGGAGGGTGTGGTGGTGGGTGTTGTGAAGGATTGGAGGACACGCACCTGGGGTGTTTCTTCAGCCATGGGCATGGGACCAGCCGGAATAGAACCTCCATGCTGCTGCGGGAGCTCCTGGTTCACCCCAGATCAGTTTTAGCATCTTGTCAGGTGAGGCAGATTGGCGGGAGTCCATGGCTGGGGTAATTTCCAGAACCAAGCATGAACTGAAGGAGGCGTTGGGGGAGGTGAAGAGGGAAGACAGCCGGCATGATGGATGCTGGGGATGAATGAGCCAAGACTGACCCCACCCCCCGGGAGCAGGGTAAGAGCCAGATCAGAGCTTGTAGGAGCCTGCACTAAGAGGGAGAAAGAAGAAAGTAAGGAGAGGAAGAGGAAAAGGAATGGTGGTCAGTGTTGGCAAGGTGACAAGCCAAGTTAAGAGGTCATCCAGGACTCGACCCTTGGAGAGAAAATTTAACTTGCCCTATAATAAAGAAAAAGGAGAAAAAGAAGAAAACCTTTCTACATGGTCCTTTTGTCGTTCCCTCCATTTATTTCATTGACGCAGAGATGTGGATGTGAACCAACGGTCAGTCAGGGTGGAGGCGGGGTAGTCACCACACCTCCCTTTCGTTAACAATGAAAAAGAGAACATCGAAGTCGTGGCAGGCGGGAAGAAAGAGTAAGACTAAGAGCCCCACCTAGACTGACCGAGGGTCATGGTGCCCCTGGAGAAGGCCAGTGAATGTCAACCAGACATAAGGGCATGCGCCTGTACCTGGTGACTACCTGACAGGTGTGTATGGATATATGACATGTGGGTGGGTATGGGGTTTTTGGGGGGGTTGTGTGTAGGGGGAGGGTGGCTGGACTGTATGAGGGGGTGTGGGAGTCTGCATGTATGGGAGTGTGAGGGGGGTGTGGGTGCATGTGTATGGTGGGGTTTGCTTGTGGGGCTCGCCCTATGAACACATACACACGCTTCCTCCCTCCCTCCCTCCCTCATTGTACACACACACTCTGTGCCTTGCTCACTACACACACACACACACACACACACACACACACACACACAGAGTTTCTGTGCTTCCCTTACTTCCTCTTGCTCTCTCTCTGCTTCTCTTACCGCACACACGCACTCTCTGTGCTTCGCTTAGTTCACACATGCACACACACGCACACACATTCCTGGCCCTGAGGTACTGGTGTGGCTCCACAGCCTGGTGATGCAGCCAGGGGGCACATGGTGCTAGAGCAGCCGACCACATGCAGGGAAGCAGGGACAGCTGCCGCAGTCAGAGACTTCTAGGTGTGCGGGGGCAGGGTTGGGAGTGGGCTGCGGCAGGATCTTGCTGGCTTGCTGGTGAGTCTTGCTGGCTTCCTCTAGGTCCTACTGCCCTTGGCTCCTGTCATCTTTGGTAAGCAGCCAGGAGCAGATGCATATTAATCTTCTAAACTTTTTAGGTCACCCGCAGGCTGAATAGAATGGCCTGGCAGGCTGGATGTGGCCCACAGGCTGTATTTTTGCCCACCCCTGTACTACTGAGTGTAGCACTCCTGAGCCTATAAGTATGAAGTGGGTACTTTTTCCCAAAGTGGAGCACCTTGCATTCCTCTGTGTTGAATGTCATCAGGTTTTGATCTGCCCACCTTCTGAGCCTGTCCAGATCAGCCTGAATCGCCAGCCTATCATATAGCATGACCGTGCTTTTCCATAGTTTGGTGTTTTCTGTGAACTTAGCCAGTCCACTTCTGACACCTGAATCCAGATAATATATGAATTTGTTAAAGAGAACTTGTCTGAGTACTGAGCCCTGGGGGACGCCATTGGTCACTATGTGCCATGTTGACTTCGTTCCATTGAATATCACTATGTTGGTCTGACCACAGAGCCAGTTTCCCAACCATCGAACTGTAAGGTTGTCAAGACTGCTGTTCCGCAATTTTACCATGAGGACATCATGGGAGACCAAGTCAAAGGCTTTTTTGAAATCCAGATATATGACATCAACCTCTTCTCCCTTATCCAGGTGATGTGTAACGTGGTCATAGAAAGAAATGAGGTTGGTCAGGTAAGACCTACCCTCAATGAAGCCATGTTGGCTCTCTCTCAGAAGGTTGACTTGATTTAGCCTGTTGTTGATGGATTCTTTGACTTTTTCCAATATTTTCCAGGGATTCAGGTCAAACTGTTTGGCCTGTAGATTACTTTATAATATCTGACTGTCCAGAAACTACATGCTGTAAACCAAACAGCTTCAGTGACCATCCATGGCACATCTTGCCTGGAATTCAGAAGGTTCTCTAGAAAAATTCATATGCTGATTTTACTTCTGGTATGTCCAGTGTCCAAAGCCGTCATGATAGTACATTAAGTTTACCATGCTCTTCTGAAGGCTTGTAACTTATGCTGTCCTAACTTGCAGAAAAATGTTTGCCTTTTGGACCCAATACATGAAACTTTTGTCCAGTTGTCAGTAGGGTCAGGATCTGACCTCGTCTCTGTACCAGAGGATTCTAATTATTAGCTAATCGAGTCATTGGCATTCTTTCTCTCTCTCTCTTTTGGTAAATTCTCCATGGAGGCACAGCCATCAAGGTGTCAGTTATAAATAATTGTCTGGAGTATAGTACGTTCTATCTCTGAATCAAAATGAAGGAAAGTGATGTTTTACAGATGGGGAGCTTGGGAAAAATCAGGTGAATTGTCAACCTATGCCTTGCACCTCGTTCATCACCCATCAGCAGCCCACAGAGCCACATGTGTGACTGGCCACGGAAAAGCAGCACAGGGTGCGACAGTAGTGGTGTGGGGTGGTGGTGGCCGCTGTGTGCGAGTCCCACGCCCTCCCTGGCCAGCTGAGCAGTGCATGTGTGGCCCACAGAGGGGCACCACTGCCTTTGGCCTCCTGGTCTTGCTCCTGGGAGTGGGCACAGAGATGCACTCTCCTTCCCCATTCTTGGTTTGGACCTCTCAGCCCCTTCCCTCCCCTGTGCACATTTACCTGCTGGGGGGTATGTATGTGTGTGACTGCATCTCCATGTGTCTGTCTGTATGTGTCTGTGTCTTTGTGTGTATGTCTGTCCTCTGCCCACCCGGCCACAATGCTCACACAGCAGCAGCAGCTGCCTCTGCCCTGTGCACGGATCTGGGGGGCATATGCCCCCCAGATCTCCACCGGGGTACATGCAGCATCAGGAACTATCCCCCCTCCCCTGCGCCTCCCAGATGATCAACTCTCATGGCTCTGTCCTGCACTCCATCCCAGCTGTACAGCCCCTACCCCTGGGGCCATGGGGGCTTTGATCTGCCTCTCCCCCCACTCCTGCCCCTTTATAACCTAGAAAAAATATAAGGGGGTACATGAGCTGAAACTTTGAGGTAGAAGGGGTACGCTTGTCAAAAAAGGTTGAAAACGCCATCTCTATTTTTTTTTCTCCTTTTGCTTTTTGGTTTGTTTGGTGCATTAATTCAAATTAGCTAAGTTTCTAAGGGAGTGGCTATGTCTCTCTTTATGTTCCTATTATTCTTAGCACCAAAAGCACCAGTCAGACTCATGTTTGGGGTGCTAGTCAAATAAGAGTCTGTAGTTTCCCAGGGGTCTGCATCAGAAATAATGGCTTTTGTGTAGATGGGAAAGGGGTAGCCTGCTGTAGGGAAACGGGAAATTCCAGAAATCCTGTATGAACCACATCAGAACACTGGTTTTATTGTCTATGATCCACATTCCACCTGCCCCTAGCATTGGCAGCACATAGGTTGGCATGTGTTGTTTTATGGTTTGTTGTCGCACTCACTAAAGTCTGACTCATGGTTCAAAACACGCAGAGGAAAGAGCAAGCCTCAGAACTGAAGCAACTTGCATTTGCTGTCTCTTGGATTTATCTGTGTAGAATATGAAGTCCAGTTTGGCCTGGTCCCTGCGGACATGTCCCTCAATGCACCTCAGCAATAACACTGATACCATCAGTGGCTATGTAATGGTGAAAACTGTTTGTCCCTCTTCATGGCTGGCCTTCTGTTCATTTCTGTGTTTGAATTCATTTTTGTGACACTCATTGGAGTTGTCAATGACTTGTAGTGATCACTGTACTGTTGTGATGCCTGTTGTAAAAGTTTCTATAAATAGCATTTCCTGTTTCCCAAGTCTATGCTAGCTCAGCTGTCTTCATTTTTAGCAAAAAGCCAGGTTGATGCTAAGCAGAAATATTTTTTAAATCTCTTTATTAAACATAAAAAGATGCTGTGTCTAACTAAAAGGAAAGGTGCCCTCTGAGTATTTTTAAAGTTTCCAAAAATAGTTTCAAGTCTCTGGCAAAGCTCATGTAACCAGCATAGAGGTAGGAAGCACAGTTCAATGGAAAAGATGATGCCAACTAGTGTCAATGGCTAAGTACAGATGTTCAAAAAGCCCAAGCCTGAATTGGTTGAATCTTTGCAGGTTAGTTTAACCTGCGTAGATTGAACCCATTTGCAAGTGAATAGACATTTATATTTGATTCCAGAAATGCAGGCACATACCTACAGTGGCTCAGGCTAGAAGCTGGGGGGTGCTAGAGTGAGCCTTTGGTGGTGGGGAAGGTGTGCTGTGGGCTGGTGTGGCCAGCTCCTGCAGGCTGAGCATGACTGGGGAGGGGTTTAAACCCCAGCCTGGCCTGCATGGTCCCCAGTCAGGGTGTGCCTGGAGGAGGCAGAGGGAAGCAGTCCCTGCCAGGCATTTCCCACCCATCCCCTCACTGCTGCAGTGGCAGGGGTGGGTGTGTGGCTACATACGACCCAGCATGGCCTTCTGAGGTGAAGGGGGCAAGAAGGGGGTTTATTCCCCCCTCCCTCTCCTCTGCCCCCTGGGTGGCCCCACTTGGGGTCTACCTGGCCAAGGCAGAGCAGCCACCATCAGGCATTTCTCACCCCCGCCCCTCTCACCGCTGTGGTAGCAGGGAGTGTGGTCAGCCTCGGCAGTAACCTCAAGTGAATGGGGGAGGGAGGGGGGCAGAGAGCAGGTTTATTTCCCCTCCCTCCCTCCCCTCTCCCCCGGGGGACTGCGCCCAGGGTCTGCCAGCCCTGGCCGTTGCCTCTGCTGCTCACTCCTGGTCAGGCAGATCCCAGCTGGGGCTCCCCAGAGGGAGAGGGGAAGGAGTGGCGAATAAACCCCCTTCTCGTATCCTTCACTCAGGGGGCCATGCTGGCCAGCACGTGGCCATGCCCCTGCCACTGCCACTGAACTGGGGAGGGGAGAGGGGCCCTGACAGAGCAGCAGCCAGTGTCATGGTGTCCTGGGGAGCACAAGCCTCTTCCTGGTGTGGAGGCTGCACTGCAGGTGGGACTGGGGTGGGCAGAGCTGCCACGGCCTGCATGGGGCAAGCAGCACTGGGGGGGGGGGCAGGGGACGGGCGGGCTTGGGCAGCTATGGCCACCCCAAAAATTTGGCTTAGCCCCCATAACCACCCCTCCCAGCCTTGGTGCTGCCACCTATCCTGCACAGGCTGTGGCAGCTCTGCTTGTCCCACTTCTGTCCACAGCGCAGCCCCCCCTAGGAAGAGTCTTGTGCTCCCCAGGACACCATGACAGCAGCTGCTGCCCCATCTGGATCCCTCCCCCCTCACCGGTCAAGCAGCAGGGGTGACGGCATGGCCAGATGCTGGCCAGCATGGCCCCCTGAGGCAAACAGGGCAAGGAGGGGTTTTATTCCCCATCCCTTCCCTCTCCCCGGAGAATACCCGCTGGGGCCATTTTGAAACTGGTTTAAATCACCAAGCCTCTGTTCTGTTACAGGTTTAAACCAGTTTCTGATTACTTAAACCAGTTTATGTGTAACTTCTGTCCCTAGCCAATGTCTCTGTTGCTGGGAGAGAGACTGAGAGGATGCTTGTCATACAGACATCCAAGAGGACTCCTTTGGGAACTGTTTTCTCTAAGGCTGTATAGCAAAGCAGGAGTGAGCACATGTAATATATACCTGGGAGCACTGGAAGGTATCTGAGGCTGGAGTTAGGAGTAGAATGCAAAGATCTACAAGCCAAGCTAGAGGTGTGCCGTGGCTTGCCTAAAAGGATTTGTTTTGTGGATACTAAGTGTGTTTGCCAGCTTACTTCAAAATGTAATTCTGGGTGTAGATGTCTTAAACTAGTAGCCATTTTCTCACAGCTCTGTATAGAAACTTTTGTTGTTTCATTTCATGTTACTTTTCACCGTTTGAATTTCATTGTTTAGAGAAATTTGACAAAATGATTTGTTGCTTCTGTATTGATTCTTCCTGTGTTTGGAACAGTTCCCTCATCCTCCATTTTTCAATTTTGGCACAATACCAATCCATTTTTAAGCCTAGGGTAAACAGAAAAATGGTGGGCTTAGGGTGAAATGGGTCAGGATTCACAATCATGTCCAACCTCTGTCTTTCAATGCTTCTCATTTTCTCTCTCCTCTAACTCTAATCCCTTTTTTGAGGAGATAACATTCATGAATTGTCTAGAAATCAGGAGAACTGATGGTTTTTATGGTTAAAAGTGAGGGACTGGGATTCAAGAGCTAGTTTCAAGTTTATTGCTATGCTACACACCTTGTTTGATGATCTGGGTAAATTAGTTTATTTTCATATACCTTAGTTGTCCACCTGTTAAATAGGGATCATACTTTGTTTGCCTTCTGTCTACTTTGTTTAAAAAGCTCTTCAAAGCAGATACTGTTTTGCCAATACAATGGGGTCTTTTGGCTGTACAACTAATCTATAGTGCAGTAACTCCTGTAGGCATTAATCTGATATACATATGAGATAGACCTGGTGTGTTTAAAATGTTGGTACTTCAAATAAAATTGGATAGGAACTTTATCTGGTTTTGGTTTTTGCCTTCTGCCCATGTTTGTAAATAAGTACTAATGGTTGCTAGATTGGGTGATGCATTATCAGAAGTGTAATGATATAGCCCTCTAAAGCAGTAAGTAAAGCTGTCTGGGTACATTACATATGCCATCCTCCTTCCACGTGTTCAAAGAAGAGGAATATGTTTTATTGACATGCACACTGGTGTAGGAGCTTGACAAGTAGTGAAGGCGCACAATGTCAGTTTGTTTCTCTACAGAATGTTTCTCAAGAAAGGTGCCATGAGATCCATTGAGAAGTGCCTTGGGGTGTTTTTCAATATTGGCACTATTAGGTGTGCAAATACCTACACATGATTCACAACATAAACACTGAGATTTCACATTGGAACCCATAATGTCAAAAATATTCTGGCTTGTTGTGGTCTTTCCGAGTTCTTTGCAACAGAAGAATTCCTCTGTTACTTTTCTATAGTCAAAAAAGAGTGACAGCTAAGAGCAGGCATTTTTGAGGGGTCCCTTGAGTCCAGCGAGGGGTGTCTTAAGTCTTAAAACCACTGTTTTACAGTGATTATGCTGTGTGTATATTAATGGACTCCCGAAAAACCTGACCAGGGTAAGAGTGAGGGTCCATGTGGTTTTGGCTTTATTGCATTTTTTACTAAGGTAGGAAGAGGTTATGATTTGGCAGCAGCTTGTGAAACACTAAAGCCCTGAAGGCCTGGTGTTTGTTTTTTCAGCTGATGTTAGGAGGGGACTGACTGGATTTACTGGACACCACAAGGTAGTTGGGTTTATGGATGAAGCCATGCAGATGGGGATCAAAGGTTGTGCACAGCTGCTGTGGAGCACACTGGGGGCTGAGAGAGGTCGGGCACTGGAGATTAATTTCTTGGCTGGTTAGAGCCAAGGTTTAATAGCAGACTTGGAAAGAACAGTGATTGAGTTTACTACTAGCAGAACCTATAGTTCAGGTCAAATAAAAGGAAGGAGCTAAGGGTTTTTGTGTGTCGGTTGCAAGAGAAAATCTAATGGCTTAACAATATGCAGCCTCAACAAGACGTATTATACTTGCAGCCACGAGTGAGCTACTTGCTGCTGTGCTGGGGTAGGGGGTAGAGAGAGGAGAAGCACACCCCGTGTACCTGGTACATCACCTTTAACAAACAATAAATTTCCAGGTCTAGGCTAATGCACAAAGCAAGGCAAAGTAAACACAGAAAGGGAGCCTTGTTAATTTCAAAGTGGACTCAAAAAAGGAGAAAAATCAGTGTTTTTTAACTAGAAAATGACACATTTGAAGGTGGTTGTGGGGGGAAGGAATGGATGACTGATGGTGGTTTTTCTTTTTTACCAGATCCTTTAATAACCCATTAAGCATATGTAGATTATGGACAGAAAATACTGTATATGTTGGTGCTGGAGGGGAGAGGGGAGGAATTTACTGAATGTCAGGTCTGTTTTTACTGCTGTCTATCCTAAAGTAAGTGAAAACTACTGCTGTAATTTAGTATTTTTACTAACTAAACTAGCCACCAAATAGCTGCTTCTCCTCCCCATCAACCAGCCTGAACGTGTGCGCTGTCCACTGAGCTTTTCACTGAAAAATTTTCAAAGGTTTGTTTCATCTTAGTAAAGAACGCGGAACATTTGGCCATTTTACATTTTATAGGATGGGCAATGTCCTTTCCTGTTTGGAATGGGTATTCAGCATGGTTTGAACACTTTACTGGATGCCATTAATGATGATAATTCTAGATACTGTTACTACCAGATGTTGGAAGGGATATTACATCTCATGAGTTGGGACTTAAATCAGTCTCTGTTAAAGACCAAGATGGGCTTTAATGTCAGGGACAGATTATCTGCCTACTGTGGCATTCTTACAACTTCATGTGAAGTACCTGGCTAAAAGCAAAGATGGATTAAATGGATGGTAACCCCATTATGGCAACTCCTGTGTTTCCAATGAAAAATGGTTTGAAATTTCCTTGGACCTGATCCTTAGCTCAATCTCATTTTCCATTCTGTCTGTCTTCTCGAAACTTTGAGCTGCAAGTTTGGATCATCCAAGGTCAACGCATTTTTTTTTTTCTACATCTGTGTACAATGCATACGATCATAGAGGCTAAGCACAGACAGTCAAAAAGCCTGAGGCTGAATTGATTCAGTCTTTGCAGGTTAGTCTAAACTGCAGAGACTAAGCTGAGAAACAACTGGACACATGTTTACCTTTGATTCAGGAAATGCAGCCTCATGCTAGCAGTGGCTTGGGCCAGAAGCTGGGAGGCTCTAGCGCAGGGTTGGGCAAAATGCAGCCCGCCAGGTCATTCTATCTGGCCCACAGGGCCCTAAAAATTTAGAAAATTAATGTTTATCTGCCCCTGGCTGCCTGTTATGCGGTCCTCGATGGTTTGCCAAAACTCGGTAAGCAGCCCTTCACCCAAAGTAATTGCCTGCCCCTGCTCTACAGCACACTTCTCTGGCATGTAGCCAGCATGGGTTGCGCATTTGCTTCCTTTTCCTGCTGCCCCTGAGGTCTCTGGGATTTGCAATCCAGAATCACAACAGCAGAACTCTGTATGGCTGCTCATCACTTACTCTTCCTGTGTCCAGGTGCCTTTGGGATTTGTAGTCTACAGTTGCAGCCAGCAGCAAGTTTTTAGCAGGGCAGGACAGCTTTGTACTTGGGGGAAGGGAAGTTTAATCCCCCTACCAGGCCCAAGACCCCAACTGGGGTTTGCTGGAGTGGGGCAGTCCCTGCCTCCCATCTCCAAATCTTTTTCTGCTGCAGCAGACAGCACAGCCCAACCCAGGGCTGGAAAGCATGCTGGGGACTCTGATTTAACTTGAACCAGCAAGAGGTCTGGGACAGAAGTTCTATATCCTGATTTGACCCAAATCAGTTAAGTCTGCTACTACAATCAACCAGGTTTATCTTAAACGAGTTTTACCCATTTTGAAACTGGCTTCTGTTCTGTTACAGGTTGAAACCATTTTCTGATTACTTAAACTGGGTTATGTGTAACTTCTGTCCTTAACCAGAAAGAAAAGGAAAACTGTCTTGAAGGCAAACAAGTGACTTACTAGTGTAATGCAACTGACCAGTTGTCAGCATTTGTAGCGTTTTCTTTAACTTTTATATCCCTTTTCTATAATATTGTACTTTGACTTGGAGTTTTTTACTCAATCTGCGTTATCCTCTTCTCTACTTTGCTGAATTTCTTTTGTTCTGCTTTCATTATTCTTTTCACTTAACCTTTGATTTTGTTTTCCATCAGAAATCTATAATGGAGAAAAGATTTTTGAGCACTGCCTTCTCTAAGCACAAAAGTTGAGTTTCATTTAACTCATATGCTTTCCTTAGTCCGAATCCAGTTATTTTGGTAAATACTGTATTGGAAAAAAATTGGCCATGCCCACAGAAGGTACATCTTATATAACTGCATCTATGCTAAGGAATTTTAATGCATTAACTATTTCAGTAAATATAATCATGCACCTAAGCAAAACACTTGCAGCAGCACAAAATCTTTGCGTGGGTCTGACAGCATAGAAAGCTGAAGGAGCTCAGCAACTTCAAGAAGTAAGGACCCAGGATCTTGAAGCTAAATCATCCTATTTTTTCAGTCTCTCCATTTACTTCTCCCCTTATTGTTGCACTTACCTTATTTAGGCTATGCAGTATGCTTTAGCTTCACTAAAAGTCTTTTTTAAAACAGTGACCAAAAAGGGGGACCCAACATACTGTGGCATATTCTAGCCTTTTAAAGACAGAGTGGAGCTGTGTTTTTCTGTGAGTTATTTCCCCCTGCTTTGCTTACCTACCAGTGTCATGAGCAGGTTTCCAACTTTGAGATCCAGCCTCCTTGTTGAAATTCTTAGCCATATGAACAGAATAATTAAGGCATCTCTCTGCAAATTCTCTCTTAATTGCTCAAAGTACTATGGTCATGAAGCAGAAATCCAGTTGGTAAACTCTGCAGCTTGTGGACAACTTTTCTTGCCAAGCATGCATTACGAAGGGCTAATTGTAAGAATGGTGCACCTGCCAGCTTCCCTGGTGGCTCAAGCCAACAGGAAAAAAATAGTAATTTATTAATGATCGAGTCACAAATAGTAATGAAAACAATAGGAGCATCTGAAGGAAGCGCTGCCGGGGGCAGAGGTGCAGGTGCTCTGTGCCCTGAACAGGCTTGTCGGCATTTTTATACAGCTACTTTACAGCCCTTATCAATTTCCTACTGCTTTTTGTGTACCCCCTGCCCCTTTGCAAATGTTTTACCTGCACAACAGGCTCAGCATTCTTGTTGTAAGTGATAAAATAGCTGTCACCCCAAGGAGGGAGAAAAGAACAGAGGCAAAAAAAATGTGAGGTCCAAAGAAACAAAACAAAGAAATGAGTTTTGGCTGAAATGAACAAGCGCTAATGGGGTCGCTGAGTCGGCATTGATGATGTGATCTTAACTGAGGAATGTTTATAGGTCTGGGGTAACATATAGGAGGGCAAAGGAGAATCATTCCTTACAGTGTAACAGTACTGTGTAATGCATGTGTGCATAGGCTGGGATTTTCAACGTGCCTAACAAGGTCTGTTATACTTGAGTGCAATTTGGATATCTCTGGCTTTTATGTTCCTTTTGAAAGCCTGAGCCACAATATGATTAACTGTGGTACACGTGCAAGCCTGAAGTTCTCCTAGGTTGTCAAAAGAGAGAGCATCCAAAAATGTTAGGGATGCCTGTGTAATCTCAACTCTGCCCCCTGGTGTAAGTGTATCTCAATAGCTCTATAATACGGGATCCATTATCTCTTGAATAATAGAGCACAAGCACAATGGTAACATAGCTAGAGTCATGCACAGATGAGCCTAAGTGCACTTGAGAGATGGCTTAGTTAACTGCAGAACATTTTAACTTGTAGATGGAGTTGCCAAATTATCATGTTGTTGCAGGTATAATGTCATATAGATGGAGTAGAAGAGTGCCTTTTTTCTGCTCATGTAATGCAGGGGTTGTCAACAGGGGGTATGTGTACCCTTACTGTACCTAGGGGGTACTTAGAAAGGTCATAGTGGTTATGCACAGGTGGGTGGGGACGGAACGTGCCATGTTCCTGTACTTCAGCTCTTACCCGGGGAAGGGCAAGGGGTATGCTAGGCACTGCTGACCCCATGCGGCACACTGTGGCGCCTCCCCACTCCCACATCTTTTTGGTCTCCCAATTGGCCACCCTTTTCCTGCAAAGCCCTGAGGGTCTCAATGGTGGTGGTGGGGGTAAGTGTGGTTCTGTGCTCACTCCCAGGTGCAGGATTGAGGAGGAGGGGTGAGGGCAATAGTGTCCTTCTGCAGGCCACACAGGCACCACTCAGCCCAATGGGAAGGGGGTTCACACATGGTCACCACCACCACTGCCCAACGCCACTTTCCCACAGCTGGTTGCATGTGCAGCTCCACGGGCTGCTGACAGGCAGTGTGAGATAGGCCTCACACCCAGCCAATCAGGATATGTGGAGTCACACACGTGACTGGCCATGGGAAAGCAGGACATGGTGGTGGCATGGGGTGGTGGGTGATGGCAGTGCAGGGTAGTGGGTGGTGGTGGCAGCACATGTAAATCCCACCCCCCACCACATCTGGCCAGCTGGGTGGTGCTTTTGTGGCCCACAGAGTGGGTCTGCTGCCCTCGCCCCCTGGCCCTGCTCCTGGGACCAGGCACAGAAACACACCATCTTCTCCCCCACCTGCCATTCAGACTCCCTGTGCCTCACTTTCATTGCTTGTTTAAGCGCAAGGCAATGGCCAGGTGTGTCCTATCAGTGGGTAGGCAGCCGCCCAGTGGCAAGCCACCCAGTGGTGGGATGTACATGGTCATGCAGTGTTCTTGAAGCAGTGGCAGTGAGGTGCAGAGCCCAGCCTGCCCTCGCCCTGCACACAGATCAGGGGAGCACATGTCTCCCCTTGGCTCCCCTGCGGTGCATGCAGCAGTGGGAACTCCCTCCCTCATGCCCCTGGACACACTGCTGGGTTCCTATTGTCCCATGGCTCTGCCCAGACCCCATTCACCCTTGCCCCTGCTCTACTTCCTCCTGCACTGTGGGGGTCTGGACCTGGCCTCCACCCAGTCCTTTCCCTTTCCCTTTCCCTTTCCCTGTCCCCCGCCCCCCCTACTTGTCTGCTTGTGTGTGTGCACGTTTGTGTCTGTGTGTGTCTTTCCCCTGCCTGCCTAATGGCAGCAGGCACGTGGTGTTACGCAGCTCTTAGGGCAGCAGCAGTGAGGTGCAGAGTCCAGGCTGCAGCAGCAGCTGCCTCCGCCCTGTGCACAGATCTGGGGGACACATGCACCCAGGCCTCCACTGGGGTGCGTGCACTGGCAGAAGCGTCCCCCTGCTTCTTGTGCCCCCCAGATGAGCCACTTTCATGGTTCTATCCCATGCTTCTCCCTGGCTGTGCAGCATCTTTGCCTGCCTCTGCCCCACTCCCTCCCTCACCATGGGGGCCTTGATGTGCCCCCCCTACCTTTAAAACAAGAAAAAATATAAAGGGGTACATGAGCTGAAACTTTTGAGGAAGAAGGGCTACACTTGTTAAAAAAGGTTGAAAACCCCTTATGTAATGAATGATTATCATAATGCTTGTAGGTGGTGATTCTGATGTACGTATTTTAATGAATTTCAGTTTTTCCTGAAGTAAATGATAGGAAACAGAGCACTAAATACCAACATAAGTTGCCTTAAAAGATGGCTACTGAGTGCAGTGCAGTAGAGCTCCATGGGTACATTATACACCCTCTTAATTTACAGTGACCTTGTTTGATCTCAAAATGCAATGGATGCAAATCCAATGGTAGATGGATTGCTAATCAACACATAATTTGAAGTGTTGTGCCAAATGAGGTGGGGTTCCACCCCCTATATTGTATAATAATTGTGAGGTACACTAAGAAATTATGCCTCATCCATTACATAGTTGCAATCAACTGCCTGAACAGTAGACAATATAATTCTGTACATAACAATTGGGGCTGAATTCTAAAGGGCTGTACTTACCTTCACTATAAACAACTGGTGTCTTCTAAAGTAATGAGTCTGACTTAAAAATTGTGAAATTTGGTACATTTCCTTCCTGGCTTTTGCAGCGTTAGGGTTCATCCTTATTTTTTCCTACTTTCCTGAGGGCTAGAAAACTTTCTTTGAAAAGGAAACTGAAATTGTCACATAATAACATGACTTCAGGAGCTGTGTCCTTATGAAAAAATACAAGATTATGATTGTTCTGAGTGTGCTGGTTAGAGGTGGTGCAGAAATTAAGCGTAAACTGTGGTTTAAGTGATCAGAAACTGGTTTAACCTGTAACAGAACAAAAGTTCAGTGCGCACAAACCAGTTTCAAAATGGCCAAAACTGGTTTCTGATAAACCTGGTTGAAGGTAGTATTAGACTTAACTGATTGAGGTCAAACCAGTTTATTCGACTTCTGTCCCAGATCCCTTCCTGGATCAAGTTAAATCAGAGTCCCCCAACATCCCACCATGCTTTTCAGCCCTGGGCTGAGATGTGCTGTTTGCTTCGGAGGGCAATACTGGCTCTGCCCCTCTGCTTTCTAGCCAGAGCAGGCCCAGCATGGCCCATGCTAGCTGGCCTAGCATGGCAAAGGGGGCAGGGAGGGGGTCTATTTCCCCCTCCCTCCTCTCTCCCTCTTCAACCCCAGCCAGGTTCTGCTGGGCTGGGGTACAGCAGCCCCTGTCAGGGTCTCTCTCCCCTTGCCACTCCAGGGGTTGGGGCATTGCCAGATGCCAGCTGGCATGGCTCCCTGAGGCAAAGTGGGCAGGGAACGGGTTTATTTTCCCTCTATCCCTTCTCCCACCAGAAGACCACAGATGGGGTCTGCCAGTCCTGGCTGCTGCCTCTGCTGCTTGCTCCATCTGCTGTTTGCCCCTGAGTGGGGTCTCTCAGGGAGAGATGGGAAGGAGGGGGGAGTAAACCTCTTCCCTGCCCTCTTTGCTATGCCAGCATCTGGCCATGTTCTTCTCCAAAAGCCTGGCAAGGGTTGCTTCTCTCCCCCTCCCCTTCCAGACATACCCTGGCTGGTTTCCCTCAAGGCCAGGATGGGAATTTAAACCCCTTCCCAATCGTACTTATGCCTTCCAGGGCCTGTCCAGGCCCTGTCCCTCAGTTCAGCTTCCCTCTAGCCTAGCCACTGCAGAAGGGAAGGGAGGGTTCACTCTAGCACCCCCTGGCCTGAGCCACTGTAGACCTATGGCTGCATTTCCAGAATCAAAAGTGAGGGTCTATTCACTTGCTTGATAGTTCAAGCTATGCAAGTTAAACTAACCTGCAACAATTGAATCAATTGAAGCTTGGGCTTTTTGAATGCCTATACTTAGCCTAAAAGTGTTAACATGAACATAGTTCTATACTAGCATGATATGCACATGAGACAATCTATAGGACTCAGTTAATACAACCCCAGAAACTGAATTTGAATTCCTTTGTGTACGCAATTGCCATAATTGTGAGGTACGCTAAGAAATTATGCCTCATCCATTACATAGTTGCAATCAACTGCCTGAACAGTAGACAATATAGTTCTGTACATTGCGGCAATAGCATGACTATTTGCTGACTGTGAAATGAACATATTGTCTCCTCCAGCCCACTGACCAAGTGTGTGGATACGATATTTTTTAGCTTGTATTGAAAAGTGCCATTGCAAGGCTGTCTATCAGGACTCCTGCTGGCTTCCTTAGAGTGCTATTAATAAGTTCACTGTAACAGAAACGGCACCCTTCTAGATCTCAGATAGTATGTGTTGGTTTTTTCCCTCCTGTGAGCCAGCTGGGCTGCTTGGGCTGTGGACAAACGCAGTGATGAATGACAGGTCAAGGAGGGAGCAGGCTGATTTCACTCCAAGCTTGACCTTGTCTCTGGTCTGACATTTGAAATGACAGGTACATTAAAAAGTTATTTATTTAGGGGGGCTGCAATGTGTTGTGCTTTTTTGCAGGGTAGCACCTGGTCTTGCAGAAGTGTTAGAATAAATGCTGCCCAAACCATCACCTCTCTGCCTATGGGTGTCTCCATTCACATACTGTTAGCTCTATACAGGCAGCTGCTGTGTAAACACACAGACAAACGTCATATATTAGTGACATCTCCAGCTCTGCAAACAGGAAGGCAAAAATGAACCGGGTTCCTAAAGCAGATGAAGGGCCTTTTTCCATAATCCCATGCTAATACCCTACAGATCTTCCATGTGAACAATGGCATAAGTTCAGTACAAACATAGATCTGAAGAACCCTGCTGCAAAATGTGCCATTTCCTGGTGAGATATAGCACCAAGATTTTGATGGCTTCTATTTTTAGTGATCTCATTTAGCTTCTACCAAGAGACTAATTTTCTGGTCTTTTGTCATTTTTGGATTTGTTTTTGAGAATGGAACTGTTGCACACTTACGTCTTCATGGGAGCTACGTTTAGAGAAATTATTCCGCACATCATGTTTGTATGATGTTGGTAGAATGGTAGCCACATTGCATACCATGAATGGTGGAGTATTTCATTTATGGGAAATCAATTATTGCTGATGGGCCTGCTATAAACCACAGCCTCCATTTCCATTTGTGCACAATGTGTACATAACTACATCCTGATGCGTGTATGCTCACCCTACTGAATTTTTTGGCAATTACAATAATTGTATGTAATTTGAAAGTCAACCTTATATATATGAAAACACACATATCACAGCCTGTAAATATCAATAAAAGTTTTGATTAATAAAACTTAAAAAAGATAGGGTTTTTATATTTTTTTGTGTTCAAAATAGATTTCTTTTGCACCTCACTAGTCTGGAGGATGTAAACCAGCAGTGTAGCATGTCAGTCGGATGAGTAGTTCTCATAAACCACGTACATGTTCTCTTGCTCAAAGCTGGCAAGCCATTCATTCTAGGAAAATAGAGCTAAGATAGAGATTATAGAAAACCCTGCCTAGGCTTAAATATCTCTACCATGGCTCACTCTGAAAAAATGTGATGGGCTTACCAATGATGAAGAACCCTGAGTAGTGTGACCACGTTGGAATATCTAATTTGCCTGGAAACTCTTTCACCTTCCTTCACTGTAAGTTTTGTGAGAAGAAGCAGGTTAGCAGGGAAAATGGAACCTTTTGGGACCAAGGATCAATGAACAGGCCAGCTTAAAGGGAGTTTGCTAGGGAAGGACTGCTTCAAGAGAGGAGCAGGAAGAATGCCTGCCATGTGAGAAGTACCTCCTGGTTGTGTCCCTTGGAGCAGACAAGATTGCTACAGGAAGAGGTAGAGAAGCTCTGAAGCATCCTCCACTATGAGGACTTCATAAATCTGATGTTGGAGGAGACCTTTAGGACTGCAGAGGAAGGACTGCCAGAGGCAGTGTTAGAGAAGAAAGAAGACATGGAGTCCCAGGAAGCTGGAATCTTCCAGTCTCTGGCAAGCAGAAATCTTCATCTCTACCTGTAGCAGTTTGCCTGGAGAATAGATATAGAGCCCTGCCAACAGAGGAGCAGGAGCATATTCTGTTGGTGGAAGAGGCCAGGCCAGGCATCCCCAAGGTTGGGAGGATAGAGACAACTGCCACAAAGAGGAAGCAACAGGTGATGGTGGCTGGAGACTCCCTTCTGTGGAGGATGGAGGCATTCATCTATTGGCCTGACCTGTTGTCTCAGCAGGGTGAGGGGTCTAAGATGTCGTGGAAGGATTATCAAGACTTATTCAGTTCTTGGAGTATATCCCCATGCTGCTTATATCTGTGAGAACCAAAAGTGGGAACCCTGAGCAGATCAAAAGGCTACAGGGCTCCGGGTGCAAGGGTAAATGGGTTAGGGGTTTAGGTGGTATGCTCTTCCATTGTTCTGGTCAAGAAGAAGGGCCCAGGCATCACTTTGCAGATATATGAATGGCTGCACAGCTGGTGTCACAAGCAGGGTTTTGGCTTCTTTGACCATAGGTGGTTGTTCCAAGAATGATTGCTGAGAAGACAAGGGATCCACCTGACTGAGAGAGGGAAGAGCATCTTCATAGATAGGCTCACTAACTTAGTGAGGAGAACTTTAAACCAGGTTCATTAGGGGATGAAGATCAAAGCCCTGAGATAAGTGGAGAAGTGAAAGACCAGGAGGAAACAGAAGCAGGAAGGGGCAACAGGGGATACCTTCACAATCACAGGCTCTGGTCTTCATGGGGGACTTCAATTACCCTGATATCTGCCAGGAGGGCAGTACAGCAGTGCAATTCGAGAAGTTTTTTTTAAAGTGTTGGGGACAACTTCCTGGTACAACTGCTGGAGAGGCCAACTAGGGGCCATGCCCTTCTTGACCTGCTGCTCACAAACAAGAAAGAACTGGTGGGGAAAGTAGAAGTAGAGGGCAACTTGAACAGCAGTGATCATGAGATGATTGAGTTCAGGATCCTGAAGAAAAGAAGAAAGGAGAACAGCAGAGTAAGGACCCCAGACTTCAGAAAAGCAGACTTTGATTCACTCAGGAAACTGATGGGCAGGATCCCTTGGGAGGCCAGTCTGCAGTGGAAAGGAGTCCAGGAGATCTGGTTGTATTTTAAAGAAACCTTACTAAGAGCACAGGAACAAACCGTCCTGATGTACAGGGAACTCTTCAGTGAGGTAAAACACAAAAAGGAAGCTTACAAGAAGTGGATATTTGGACAAATGACCAGAGAGGAGTATAAGAGTATTGTAACATCTTTATTAGTGATCTGGATGTGGATGTGGAATGTATGCTGTCGAAATTCAATGACGACACCAAGTTGTGGGGTGAGGTGGGCATGCTGGAGCAGAGGGACAGAATCAAGCTAGATCTAGACAGGTTACAGAAGTGGGTGGATGAGAATAGGATGGAATTCAATGCAGACTAGTGCAGGGTACTGCATCTACAAGAAGGACCCGGCAAAACACCTTTAGGCTGGGAAACACCTTTCTTGTCAACATGGTGGCAGAAACGGATCTTGGAGTCATTGTTGACTCCAGGATGAACATGAACTGCCAATGTGAGGAAGCAGTCAGTAAGGCTAACCACAACTTGATGTGCATCTACAGATGCATCAGAAGCAGGTCCAGGGAAATGATCCTTCCCCTCTATGCGGTATTGGTAAGGTCACAGTTGGAGTACTGTATCCAGTTCTGGGTGCTGCACTTCAAGAGGGATGTGGCTAGCATTGAGAGGGTCCAGAAGCGAGCCTCTTGCATGGTCAAAGGGTAGAGGGGCAGGCCATACGAGGAGAGGCTAAAGGGCTTGAACCTATTCAGCCTTCACAAGAGAGGATCTGGTGGCCATTTACAAACACACCAGAGGGGACCAGTGAGAATTGAGGAAGGCTCTGTTCTCCCGGGCACAACCCAGGGTCACAAGAAATAATGGCCACAAATTGTTAGAGAGAAGGCTTAGGCTGAACATCAGGAGACATTACTGTACAGTTAGGGCAGCCAGGCTCTGGAATGGACTCCCAAGGGAGGTGGTACTCTCTCCTAACGTGGGGGGTCTTCAGAAGGAGATTGGAAAGATATTTGGCTAGGGTAATATGGCTGTGGCACCCATTCATGTCTGGGGCAGGAGGCCAGATGATCTGTTTAGGTCATTTAGAAAATCTGGACATGTACAAATCCAGGGTGCCAGAAGCAATGCACCCAAGGGTGCTGAGGGAGTTGGCCAATGTAATTGTAGAGCTGCTGGCCATTATCTTTGAAAACTCATGGTGATCAGAAGAGGTTCCAGTTGATTGGAAAAGGGAACATATAGTGCCCATTTTTAGGAAAAGGAAGAAGGAGGATCAGGGGAACTACAGACTGATCAGCTTTACCTCAGTCCCTGGAAAAATCATGGAGCCGATCCTCAAGGAATCCATTTCTAAGCACTTGGAGAAGGTGATTAGGTACAGTCAGCATGGGCAAGGGCAAGTCATGCCTGACCATATGATTGCCTTTTATGATGGGATGACTGGTTCTGTGGATGCTGGGAGACCAGTGGATGTGATATACCTTGATTTTTACCAAGGCTTTTGATACACTCTTCCACAACACTCTTGCAAGCAAGCTAAGGAAGTTTGGGTTGGATAAATGGACTGTAAGGTGAATAGAAAACTGTTTGGATCTTTGGGCTCAAAGGGTAGCCATCAATGGCTCAATGTCTAGGTGACAGTCAGTATCAAATGGAGTGCTTCAGGGGTTGGTTCTGGGGCCCGTCTCGCTCAATATCTTCATCACAGTCATACAGTTCTCATAGCCTTTAAGGAAGACAGGGTGTCTAACACAAAAAGTTCAATGGATATGCACATAGCCTGGGAAATTGTGGGCATATTCCACACTGTTCCAAAACAGGAGATAAGATGGCGCCAGCTCATAAGGGGGCCAGCTCATAAAGGGGCCTCATACCCCATTGAGTAGGGGGCCTGAGATTTCCGGTTTACGGGAACAGACTAAATTAGGAGGACACTGGGAAAGCCCAAATTAGGATGTGTGCATGTGATGGGCTTGTGAAAAAAAGGAATATGCTGATAAAACAGAAAGTGGACAGTATGACCACAGAGAGGCCAGAAGAGTCAACCAGGAGGGGAACAGAATACAATAGCAGACACTTTAGAGCAACAATGGGTCCTCCATCCCTGAAAAGGGCTCCCTGAGGGGGGAATCCAGGGCACCAAGGACAGAGGGCATACCACCAGTCTCATCCACCCCATTGTGAGGGGGGAGGGGAAGCCTCCAACTTCTAAGATGCTGACATCTGACATTCAAGAGACAATCTCAGAGTGAAGCTCGTGTCCTGGCCTCACGTGCCTTGACTCTGATGAGAGCCCTAGGATTGGTAGCTATAGAATTGCTTGTATTACTCTTTTCTGTTTTCACTGTGTATCAATAGATTTGCCTCTAATCGAATGGAAAGGTCGTGGTCAGTCTGAGGGTTTGGATCCACCTGGAACAAGGCATCTGTGTCATAAATCCAATGCCAACAGCCACCTCAAAATTTGCCATAGCTCCCCTTGTGGCCCTCCTTCCCAGTGCTGCTACCATCCACCCTGCCCCTGCCTGCCCTGATCTCAGCCTTCACTGGGGAGAGCTGGGACAGCTCTGGCCTCAAGTATGCAGTGGCAGTTCACCCGTACTCCATGCAGAGATCTAGGGGGGGTAGACTTTCCCCCATGCTTCCCCTGGGGGTGCGCACAGCAGCAGGGGATGCCCCCTCTCTGCCGCCCCACACACAGACGAGCCACAGCTCTGCCGTGCCCCACCTCCTCCCTTACTGCAGGTGCCTCATTCCCCCCATGCCTCATCCAACAGACTTACTGGCTGGATGCTGCTCTCCACACTGCTGGGCTGCACTCCCAGCCATGTGCACGCTGTGGCTGCATGTATGTACATGGCATTTATTGGCAACATTATTTGCCACATCACCCCAAAAATGCCGATTGTCAATCTTGTCAATTTTCCTTTTATTGGTGCCAATATGATATGGATTGATGTATTGGTGCATCTCTAGTCACCCCAGTTGCAATGGGAAATAAACTGAATATGAACCAACTGAGTACCCTTGTTGGGAAGCTGGTTAATGGCATACTGGGCTGCATTAGTAGAAGCATTGCCAACAGATTGAGGGAAGTGATTCTTCCCCTCTATTTGGAACTGGTGAGACAACATCTAGAGTACTGTGTCCAGTTTTGGACCCTCTACTACAAACAAGATCTAGAAAAATTGGAAAGTGTCCAGCAAAGGGCATTTGAAATGGTTAATGGGCTGGGGCACATGACTTCTGAGGAGAGGCTGAGGGAACTGGGATTATTTAGCCTGAAGAAGAGAAGACAGCAGGAGCCCTCAACTACCTGAAGGGTGGTTCCAAAGAGGATTGACCTAGATTGTTCAAAGTGGTGGTAGATGACGGAACAAGGAGCAAGTTGCAGCAAAGGAAGTTTAGACTGGATATTAAGAAAAACTTTCTTACTAGCAGGGTTGTAAAACACTGGAACAGGTTACCCAGAGAGGTGGTGGAATCTCCATCCTTGGAAGTTTTTAAGACCTGGCTAGACAAAGCCTTGGCTAGGAAGGTCTAGTAGGGGCTGGTCGTGCTTTGAGCAGGAGTTGAACAAGATGATCTCCTAAGATCCCTTCCAACCTTAATTTTCTATGATTTTATGATTAATCACCCTTTCATCCTTACAAATTGTAGGGAGAGGTTGAATAAGGTGCTTGTGGGAAAGAATGTACATTCTGTTTTGACATTACTGGGTTGTATACAGATGTTCTTTATGTTATTGATTAGGGACAGATCTTCTGCAGGCATAAAATATTATTGCCCCATTGAATTTAGTAAAGCAATGGCATTACACACCAGCTAAGGATTTGTCCCCCAAGAATTTGGAGCATTCAAATTAGACGAGGGTTCCCGAGTTAACCACTAAAGCTTTGCACACTATCTCAGGCTGTGAGAAATTGACTAAGAAGCTCATTTAGGCTGAGATTTTTCAAAAGAGCTTAGTGTTGGCCTAATTTTGAAGTTACTCATAGTAACTTCAGGAGTCGACAAGCTAAAGCTGAGTGGCTCCTTAGCACTTTGGGACGTTCAACTAAATAAATGTGTGCAGTAAAGCTCTTATGTCATCGCAATGTCAAACCTCCCTACGTTAATCTCAGACTTCTAATGCATTGGACAAATGGACTTCATTGACATTAACCATTCATTTAAAAGATGATGGGATCTAGATATTTTTGGCATGAATTGAAAACACTGTAACTTGTATTATGTAAAAGCAAAAATGTATGAGTTTATTCACCTTGTCTAAATTACTGTTGGCAAGCACATTTTGCAAAGTAGAAAATTTCAACTATATTTATCAAGGACCTTATCCAAAACCCAATGAATTCAATCCATTTCTTCCCATGGCCTTCAAAGAATTGGGTCTATAAGAGCTACCCTAAATACCCTCTGTAATCTCAGTGTCATATTAATGCAATAACCAAAGACAGAGCTGTGCTCAGGGCTAGCTAGTTCTGGACTTGCCTTAACTCATCCCAAGCTACTCCTGGTTACCAGAATTTACTTACAACACAGAGACAGGATATCTTCCTATCATTTTTGGTTCCACTCACACATGCTGCCTATAAAATCCTTGGCAAGTGGCCAAAGTTTGAGAGAACAGTCAGACTGGTGGCATTCTAGCACAGCAAATACAGGCTTGTAGGATGGTAAGTTTTCATAATGGACTATTTAACATTGCAGCTTCCTTTATCCCATTGTAATAGTCTGAATCTACTGCCCTGGGGTGTAAGAATCAAGTCTTAACAACTTCCACCGGGACTGCTATTCTATCAATGTTGCCATCAAACGTTGAGTCTGTGATTTATATTCACCTCCTTTCTTCATTAATCATCAGTCTTCATTCTTTCTTTCTCTCTTTTTTTTTTTTTTTTTTTTTGTTACTTCCTGCTGAGAAGGATGATATTCAGGGAGCAGCTGGCAGGGAAAACTGGAAGGGATGAACTGCTGTACATTGGAGAAAAGAACCCTTTGAATGTATTCTGCCACCTTGCAGTGATTCTTAAGATTGGATTACACCAGTCCTAGAACCACTGAAGATCTTGTTTTTCTGGTTCTGGGAGCAAAAAGCTACAAATTAGGGCTATGCAAAACAGTGCTGTTCCACTTCAACATTCGTTTCGATGGAACAGTGTTTTGTTTTGAGTTTCATTTTGTTTCAAAAGCACTGTTCCGTGTTGTCAAACCTGTTTTGCTGTTTCGATGTTGTTTCAACATTTTACCCATAGGCTATTCTGTACCCAGCGCCGGGAAGATCGGTACTGCCACTGACCTCAGCTGGCAGCACCAGCCTCCTGTCATCCGGCAGGCAGATCAGGGGCCTGCAGCCCCAGGAGGAATCTGGCACAGCCCCTGCAGCCCTGCTGGGTGTATGGGCAAGCCCACAATCTGCCTGCTGGATGACAGGAGTCTTGTGCTGCCAGTTGGGGCCAGCGGCAGCACCAATCTTCCTAGCACGGGCTGCACCCAGCGCCAGTTCCAGTCAGCAGCACCAGCATCCTGTCATCCAGCTAGCAGATTGGAGGCTCACCTGCACCCCCAGGAGCGCTGTGGGGGGCTTTCACAGAGCCCTACTACAAATAGTCTGATTGCATAGGCAAATGATCAATGGTTTGGACTAGATTTTTGGCAGACTTTGCCTGACAACAATGGTGTGTCCATTTAAGACCACCAAGCTGCTTTAACTTGAGAACCCTAGCATTGCTGGCACATCATTTGGTGTAAGAACGGTGATAGTAGGGAGCAGCTGGTTACTGGACTGCTCATAGGATTAAATCTGCTCAATGTCTTGAAAAGACACTCTTGTTGTCAAGGCATTAAACCAGTGTTTCTAAAATTTCTTAGACCTAAGGTACTCCTCCTAGACTCAAGGCACCCTTTGGAAAAACTCAGCTCTCAGCTTTAACTCATTTGACTACGGCAAAATAACACAGCAGTTCTGTTGCAAAAATTCAGAAAGTCTAGAAGAGGTCCTTATACAGGGGTGGGCAATTATGGGCAGAGGGCCACTTAGCCAGTTTTGGCAGGCTATCGAGGCCCGCTTGGGTAGCCCTGCCCCTTTACAGGTGTCCCACCCCTTGGTCACTATCTTGGGACCAACATCCCAATGTCTTGGGACCCAATGTCCCAGGCAAGTACGGGTGGGTCCCAGAGTGGGGCACAGGCTGGCAGGGGTCTGTGGAGCCAGGCTGGGCTGCACCAGCAGGGAGTGGGGAGTTGGCCTGGCTCCATAGAGCCTCTGCCAGCTAGAACCCCATGCTCCTGCCACCCTGCTCTGGCCCGCACCAGCACTGGCTCCAGGACACCAATGTGGGTTCTGTGCTCCCACTGGCTCCCTGCCCACTCACACCCAGTGCCCCCCAGCTTTGCGGTACAGGTTGGGGGCAGCACACAGCCTTGACCCCCAGTTTGCTGGCAGGAAAGAAGTGCTGAGCGTGGGGAAAAGTGGCCCCTCACCCGCCCCATGACTGGTGCTCCCAGGTGCAGGTGCTCACAGCCCACATGGGGCTGTCTGCAGCAGTCACAGGCAGCCTCAGGCAGGCTGCAGGTGGCTGCAGTGCGGGTGCTGGCTATGGGGCGGGTGAGGGGCCACTTTTCCCCACTCTCAGCACCAGCTTGTAATCCTCCCCACTGCCAGCCTGGCAATGGGAAGGGTTGCAAGGTGCTGCTGACCATGCAGAGGTGGGGAGAAAGCAGCCCTTCTCCACACCACGCCTGGCACCCCACATTGAAGCTGCTCACAGCTGGCCTGGGGCTGCTTGTGCCTGGGGTTGTCCAGAGTGGGCACAGGCAGCCCCATGTGGGCTGTAAGCAACTGCAGCACAGGGCACTGGGCGTGGGTGGAGAGGTGTCACTTCCCTCCCGTGCTCCTTCCCTGCCTGGGGTACCCCCCCCCACACACTTACCTGAGCTTCCCGCGCCGGGGCAGCCACGTGCTGCCAGCCCAGAAACTGGGGCTGGGGCTTCTGGCTGGGGGGTGGGGCTGGGTGGGCCCCGCTGTTGTTGGAGCCCTCTGGGCTTCCCCTGGGTCCTACTGTCCTTGGCTCCTGTCATTTTTTACAGGAACCAAGGACAGAGAAATATTAATTTTCCACACTTTTTTAGGGGCTCTGTGGGCCAGATAAAATGGCCTTGTGGGCTGGATCTGGCCTGCGGGCTGTATTTTGCTCACCCCTGTCCTAATGTTTTTGACACTATGGATTGCTATTTGAAATCTCTGGGTGTATCTTGTGAAGGATGTGTAGGAACTGGCACACCTAAGAATGCTAATATTGCACAGAACCCCTTAAACCCTTAAAAGGATCTCATGGCAATCTAAGATGCCACAGTCCCCTGGTTATTGGATTATAGTTTCATAGTTGGCAGGGTCGGAAGGGACCTGAACAGATCATCAAGTCCAACCCCCTGCAATGGGCAGAAAAGAATGCTGGGGTCAAACAACCCCGGCAAGGTGTCTAGCCTCCTTTTGAAGACCCCCAGGGTAGGAGTGAGCACCACTTCCCTTGGAAGTTGGTTCCAGATCCTAGCTGCCCTGACTGTGAAGTAGTGCTTCCTGCTATCTAGCCTGAATCTACTCTCTGTCAACTTATGGCCATTGTTCCTTGTTACTCCCAACAGTGCTTGGGGGAACAGGGACTCTCCCATTGCCTAGTGGTCTTCCTTGGCTAGTTTATAGATGGCCACCAGATCCCTTCTCAGCCTTCTCTTATGGAGGCTGAACAGGTTCTGGTCTCGTAGTCTCTCCTCATAGGGCCTGCCCTGGTGTGTCCAGTCCTTTTTTCCTCCACTTCTTCTCCACCTCTTTGGGCATTTTATCATGACATGGGGGTTTAATTCTCCCTAAACTGAAGCAGTGGATTTTTTTAAAAAGTGCTTCAATTTAGGGTGAAGTAAACTCCTGTGTTGTGTACACCCCCTGATCATGCAGGTGGCACTCCTCTGGACCCTCTCCATGCTGTTCACATCCCTCCTGAAGTGCAGTGCCCAGAACTGGATGCAGTACTCCAATTGCAGCCTGACCAGTGCCGCATAGAGGGGGAGGATCACCTCCTTGGACCTGCTCGTGATGCATCTGTGGATACAAGGTGTGGTTAGCCTTCCTGACTGCATCCCCACATCAGCGACTCATGTTCATCTTGTAGTCTATAATAACTCTTAAGATTCTTTTCTATCTCTGTGGTGACAAGAAGGGAGTTCCCCAGCCTGTAGGTATGCTTCTGGTTCTTTCTTCCTAGGTGCAGTGCCCTGCATTTGTCAGTATTGAATCCCATCTTATTCTCATCCATCCACCCCTGTAATCGGTCCAGATCCAGTTGCAGCCTCTCTCTCCCTTCTAGCGTGCCCACTTCTACCCACATCTTAGTGTCATCTGTGAATTTGAACAAGGTGCTTTTCACCCCCTCGTCCAAGTTGCTTATGAAGATGTTGAACAGTGTGGGCCCGAGGACCGAGCCCTGGGGGACCCCACTGCCCACATCCTTCCAGGTCAAAAATAATCCATCCACCACCAGTTTATTATTAATTATTGTGTAATTAAACAATACGTCCTGAGAGGACATCAGTGCTATTCCAGCATTGCCACAGATTTCGTGTGTGACCTTGGGCAGGTCACTTAAGGCATGTCTTTACCACTTCCAAGCTGCTCTTGGGAATGCTGCTATAAATTCCACCCTACACACTTGTGCTCCTTTTTGTATGTACCATTTTCATCTTGAAAATGAAGCAACGTAGCTGCCTTAGAGTGGCTCTGAGCACCCTGCAAGAACTTCTTTGTTTTCGGCATGCTTACTGGCATATTTTTAAGTTTTCAAAATGTATCTAGAAGGGAACAGCTTATATAGAAAGGTACTTAAAATAGTATAAGGTACATTTGACTCTACAAGAAAAATGTACATTGTAGGGACATATTAAACAGGTATATTAAGTCATTTATGTAGGGCATGTGTGGGTAAATCTTTGATTTGATTTTATGTCCACACCTAAATTAAAAAAAAAGTTCCTTGCCAGTGCCCAGCATTCATTTTCTGTCGGTGGCAACAAATAATTGTCCATGCATTTGTCAATATGATAAAATACAGTGCCAATTTACATATATTGCAGAAAGAGGAATAGCTGTTATATGTGCAATAGAACACTTTTTCTTTCTATATATGTCTTGTACTAGTTTGTTAGGTTAATTATTTGTATTTCAGGTCAAAATATAATCTGAATGGAGCAGCTGTGAATAATTCTTACAGCAGTAGGAAAAGTGTTTTTAACTATTTTAATGGAAAATAGTCGTTAAATCTGAAACCATAGCAAAACTTCTATTCTTAAAAATATTAAATTGAAACTGCTTTGAAATCGTAATTTTTTGGTTCATTTGTTTTTGTACATTTTGACCAATTCTAGCTTACATAAAAAAAGATCTTGTTATACTTCATGTGGTGTGCCTCATGCCTATGGTCTGTTCAGTATTCTGGCAATTTCTGGTTTTCTAATCTGACAAATAATTGATCTGACATGAAGCTGTCCCATCCCTGGGACTTGTTATTCATTTGTTTGTCATGGGTATGGAATAAAAGGAATTCCTGTCACTTCCTGTGTAAATGTTTTGGCTATTGGCTAGCAACAAGTAACTAAGGAACTATTTGTACCCAGCTTTCTCAGTTCATTGCACAGGTAACTACACCTTGTGTATATGAATTAGTATGCAACCTATCGCTAAAAACAGCCTCAGTACCAAAGGACTAGAGGACTGCCAATTTGACCCCCATGTTTAAAAAAGGCTCTACAGGGGACCTAGGGAACTATAACTATTGAGCCTAACTTATGTTCCTGGAAAACTGGTAGGAACAATAATAAAGTAAAGAATTGTTCGGTACATGGATGAACATGACTTGCTAGAGAGGAATCAAAATGGCCTTGTCAAAGGAGAATCATGCTTCACCAGCTTATTAGAATTCTTTGACTGTGCCAATTAGCAGGAGGATCAGGGCAGTCCAGTTGACAGTATATTTGGACTTCCCAAAAGCCTTTGCCAAGATCGGTTTTCAGATTGGAAAGAAGCGTATGCAGAGGAAGGCTGGGGTTAATGGGGCTTAGTCCCCACAAACTGGGCTGGTGACAGTGGCTTCAGCGCTTCTGCTGCCACAGCACCAGGCCCAGCACCCCCGCTGCATGCTCGTTTGCTGCCGCTAACACAGCACCAGCATGCACTGGCCCTGGAATGGCCCTGTGGGAGGAAGGAGTGGGGTCAGGCGGGGGCACACTCTGCATTGCCCAGCCTCACCCCCCAATAATATTTTCTAGTGCTACTTAGGGAAAGAAGTAAACAGCGGGATCCTCCAGGGATCTTTGTTGGGACCAGGGCTGTTTAACATATTTATAAATAATCTGAAAAGGGGGATGAGTAGCAAGGTGGACACATTCGTTTATGACACAAAATGATTCAAAGTGGTAAAGAATGAGGTAGACTGTAAAGAAGTACAGAAGGATCTGGCATGACTGAGCCAAATGGGCAACTAAATGGTAGAAGCAATTCACTGTAGATAAATTTTACAGTGATGCACCTGGGCAAAAATAACCCCAAGTATGCCTACTGGGCCTGTACCAAGCAGCTAGTATTTGCTACAGATTCAGATTTGGCCTATTTAGGGGATTCGGTGATTGAATCAATTTGGTGATTGAATCCCCGTCCCAAATCGATTCGGGGACTCAGCTGCTGCTGAATTTCTGAATCATTCAGGCCCATCCCCCAGCTCCAGGCACATGGAAAACCCCCCCCAGACTCACTGGGTGCTGCCAGGCAAGGGGCAATCCCTGCTGCCCCCCCACTGTCCCATGCTGCATGGAGGGCTCTGCCACAAGCCCTCTGACTCTGCCCCCCCGTTTTCCCAGCCCCCCTCCATGGCTGCCCCACCCACCCCAGCTCTGGCCCTTTAAGTGGAAAAAAACCCCAAACCCCAGACTTGCCTGTTCCTTTCCGGTGGGGGGTGATCCTTGCTGCCCCCTGCTGCCCCACACCATGTAGGGGGCTCTGTATGGGCCCCCTGAGGCTGCTGCAGGAGCTGGTGAGGCTCAGGGTTTTTTTCAGGGTTTTTTTCTTAAAGGGTTTTTTTTCTGGGGTGGGCAGGGCAGCCATGGAGGGGCTGGGACAGTGGAGGCAGGGCAGGCAGGAGGCTCGTGCAAAGTCCCCCATGCAGTGTGAGGCGGTGGTGGGGGAGCAGCAGGGATCACCCCCCTGCCCAGCAGCACACGGTGAGTAGGGCTTTTTCTTAATGCCCTGGGACCTGGGGTGGGTAGGGCAGCCATGCAAGGAGGGTGGAAGGTCTGTGGGGCTGGGGTAGCAGGCATGAAAAACTTAGTAACAATCTGAAATTCTCCACGCCTCCTACCAATCCTTTCTTTTGGTTCAATACAACAGGTGTGTCCAGTCCTTTTTTCCTCCACTTCTCCACCTCTTTGGGCATTTTAACGTGATATGGGGGTTTAATTCTCCCTAAACTGAAAAAGTGGATTTTTTTAAAAAGTGCTTCAATTTAGGGTGAAGTAAACTCCCATGTTGTGTACACCCGTGTCTCCCCACTAGTACTATAAAATTGCTTACTTTGAATGTATGTAAATGGATTATTCAACACTTTGGACTTTGAAATAATGTACACAATTACAAAACAAATTAACTGTATGTACAAGTTCACTTTCACTCTTCACTTTCTAAAGCCACCAAAATCACTCTTACGGCTTCCTTCAGCGCTTGAAAGAGTGAATAATCAGGGCTGTCAGGAATAGTGTCAGTTGCAGGGTACCCGTGAGCGTTATAACGAAACTCACTGAGTACTAAGTGGAATCGGGTATCAATGTAAAATGAGCATTACAGTAAAATAGCGCTAAGCAAAATAGCATTAAGCGGGGGTTGCCTGTATTACATTTATATCATTCATGTATAGTACATATTTTACATCTTCCCTGCCTGGTATCTTTATTCTACTTATGACCTTGCCTTTTCTTATTCTTTCATAGATTTTATAGACATTAGGGCTGGAAGGGACCTTGGGAGGTCATCAAGTCCAGCCCCCTGCCAAGGGCAGGAAGTCAGCTAGGGTCAAAGGATCACAGCAAGATAAGCATCCAAACACTTCTTAAAGTCCAGAGTAGATGCTTGTACCACATCTGGAGGGAGTATTTTCTAGGCCTTGGGGGTTTGGATAATAAATAAGTTTTTCTTTATGTCCAGCTTAAAATGGTCTTGGACGAGTTTGTGAACATTGGACTTTGTCATCCCTTGGGGTGTTCTGGTGAACAGGCATTCCCCCAGATCCTGATGCAGATCCCTGATGTACTTATAGGCTCTCACCAGTTCACCCCTGAGCCTGCACTTTTTCAGGCTAAAGTGTCCCATGGCTCGCAGCCTTTCTTCATAAGGCCTATTTTCTTGCCCTCTGTTCACGCATATGGCTCTCCTCTGGACTCTCTCAAACTTCTCCACATCCTTCTTGAATTCTGGAGCCCAGATTTGGATGTAATACTCCAGCTGCAGCCTCACCAAGGCCGAGTACAGCGGGAGGATGACATCCTGAGATTTACTTGAAAAGTATCTATGGATGCAAGCCAGAATTTAGTTTGCTTTACCAGATGCAACATCACATTGGTGGCTCACATTCATCTTGTGGTCAGTCATGACCCCCAAGTCTTTTCTGGCCATGGTGCTAGTGAGTGTAGCTCTGCCGAGCCTATAAGCATGCTGCAGGTTTTTGTTCCCAAGGTGGAATACCTTACATTGTTGGTATCAATGTCATCAGGTTTGTATCTGCCCGCTTTTTGAGCCTATCCAAGTCAGCCTGGATTACCAGCCTATCCTCAGGTGTGGATGCTTCCTTCACCCCAAAGTTTGGTGTCATCAGTAAACTTGACAAGTCCACTTCTGACAACAGTATCCACATAATAGATAAAGATGTTAAGAGAACAGATCCAAGGACTGAGTCTTCAGGGACACCACTGGTCACAGAGCACCATGATGATTCACTTCTGTTGGCCACCACTCTCTGAGTCTGGCCTTGGAGCCAATTCTCCAGTCATCAGACTGTTATGTAACTGAGGCCACTATTGGCCAATTTTTCCAAGAGGAGATCGTGGGACATGAAATGAATGGCTTTTAGAAGTCCAGATATATGATGATAATCTCTTCTCCCTTGTCTGGGTGATATGTCACCTGGTCATAGAAGGAGATGAGATTGGTCAGGCAAGACCTACCTTCAACAAACCCATGCTGGCTGTCACTCAGGATGTTGCCATCAGCCAGCTCATCAAGAATGGCCTCTTTGATTTTTTTTTTCCCCAGAATCTTTCCAGGGATTGAGGTCAAGCTGATTATCCTGTAGTTCCCTGGATCTACTTTCCTCCCTTTCTTGAAGATGGGCATCACTTTGGCCTTCTTCCAGTCTTCAGGTACTTCACCTGAGCACCAGGAGTTTTCAAATATCTTTGCCAGTGGCTGGGCTATGACTCCTGCTGGCTCCTTAAGTACTATGGGATGCAGTCTGTCAGGGCCCTCTGACTTGAAGGTATCCAGCCTCTCAAGTTGTTCCTTTACAAGGTCTACACTGATGCTGGGTATAAATTCACCCTCACCTGAGCTGTCCTGCATCATGCTAGGCAGGCCAGCCCCTTTGAGTTGATGAAAAAACTATGCAAAGTACCCATGTATCAGGTTAACTTTTTCCTGGGTGTTGGTTATCAGTTGTCCCTTTTGGTTTAGCAGGAGTCCAATGTTACCCTTGCCAGTGTCTTGGCCACTAACTATAGTCCATATTAAGGAATATAATGGGTCTCCAGTTTTTCAGGAGTTATTTTTCACCTTTCTTGAAAAGTAAGATCACAACATCTCTTGTAAAATCTTTCCCTGTCTCTCTTATTTCTGCTTTTTCCTCAAATACTTCCACTATATCCCTCCCTACCCACGCCCAAAATTTCTCATAAATTCCATAGGCATAAAATTCCATCTGCTCCTGTTGATTTACCTCTTTTAAAACACTTCACCTCATATTTTGTTCCATCATCTTTCCTTCCTCTTCCTTTTTCTCTTCAATTGTTTCCAAGAAATCCTTAATCTTCTTTCTGTCCAGTTCTTTCTTCTGGTATAGCTCTTCATAAAATCTTCTCATCACCTCCAACACCACCTCCTGCTTTTCTACCTGGACGTCACCTTCTCCCTGCATTGCTTTAAGTGCTCCTTTTACCGCCTTCACTCCAGCCGAAAAGCATTGAGGCCATTCTTCATTTTCTCCCATCCAGGGTGCTTGTGTTAAGAATGTTTTCTCTGTCATCTTTCTTTTAAATCAGGTTCCTAACTCTTGCCTTGTGTATTCTAGCTCTTCTCATCCCTGCCTTCCTTCTGCAGCTTCCCTTCTTTGCTCCTCCATCTGCCTTTGCAGCTCTCAGCTCTTTCATTCTGTTCCCCGTACATCTTTGGCCTTCCTTCCTGAAGAATTCTCCTGTCTTCTTCCTCACTATCATCCCTCATTCTCTGGTACTCCTGAAATATTTCTTCAGTGTTTGCCACCCCTCATACTGTGTCATGTATGCTTGACATATCTCTTCATCTTGTAACAGCCACACATTTAACTTCCATAGTCCCTCCCATCTCATGGGACTCTTACCAAGACTCATTTCTAATTTCAGCATCCAGTGATCACTACACGCCAAGTGTACAGTTTCTTTCTTCCTTCCTTATCTCTATTTCTTATAATACAAACACAGATTCAGTTCTTGATTTGTTTCTTACCACTGGGGTCTGTTCTAGTGAAAACTTTCTCCCCTGCCTGCACATTTCTTAGTGACTTCTCTTTTATTATATTTGTTAACAATCTAGATGAGCTGTCTAAAGCTCCATTTTCTCTTTCCACTGTCCTGTCAGCACTTTGATTATACAATTGAAATTGCCTCCTCCAACCATATAAACTGCTAACTTTCTAATCAGTGCATTCCCTCAATCCCTCTCCAGTGGTATATATACACTGACAAATTATAATTCTGTTTTCCTGACTGATGTTATCATTTGTTGCAGTCTGCCCCTGATGATGACTTCTACCTGCTTTGCTTTCAGCTCTGAGTTCCTGAATAATATTACTATTGTTTTCATTTGTTCCTGACCTGCTGCTTTTTTTTCTCATGTGCCCCTGACTAACAAGATGCTGCCTATCTCCACCTTTTCTCAAAATGTTTATAATCTCTCTCCTCTGGTATTCCACTTTCTTGTAGGCAGATTCTCTGCCCTTCTTTGGTTCAATGTTGGTTCAATCTGTTCCCATCTTTTCCTTGTTAAGATACTCCTGTCATTGAGTGAAACTATGGTCAATGATATTTATGCTTGTTTTAAAATGAGTATGCCTGTCCCTAAGGTTCATCCATGCTTGCTTTGAGCTGAGTTCACCTGTCCCTTTAAAGGTTCATCTATGTCATTTCTCCTTCTCCCTCATGTGCATTCCTGTAGCCTTTGCAAGCTGCCAGATCACTTTCGCGTTTAGGAAGACTTGCATATTCCTGCCTTCCCACCATTTCCCGCTTTCTGGTCTCCATCCTGGACTAGAGTCCAGGGGTGTTAGCAGCAAGAAAATGCTTTCTGGCTCTTCCTTTGCCCCATCTCCCTCATTATCAGATTGCTTCTTCCTGGTCTTCAACCCCTGCATTTTCTTTCCCAGCCTGTTTCTCTGGTTCTTTCTCTTTCTCTATCTCCACTTCCGTTGTCTGTAGGGTGTCTTTCTTCTTCTCCACTCCCATCTCCATGTCCGATCTGTTTGCTGTTCTTCCCCTCCATTCCATCTCCTATCTCCTTTTACATAGTCTCAGTCACAAAAATGCCACCCCCCCATGCTCCTCCATGTTTTCTTTCACTATTTCTGCCTCAGTGTCCAAGCCCTACTCTCCTCCATTTTCCAAGTCTTGGGTTTGTTGTTCCTCAGGGGTCTGACTATACTTGCAATGCCCTTGGAGCACTTGGATAGAAGTGTTCCTCTCCCTTACAAAGACTGCATTTTAGGAACGCCTGGCACTCTGCTGATCTATGCTCCATCCCTTCACATCTGTAGCATACAGTGTGTGGAAAGGTGTCCCACCTTTTTGCATTTGCTGTACCATTTTGGTTGCCTGTGGTATGTAATAAAAATCCAGATCAGGGCACACTGGGGATCTGATGAAAGGTTCAGCACCACACCTTGGCTCCACTTTCATAGATTTCATAAGTTTTATAGACATTAAGGCTGGAAGGGACCTTGCAAGACCACTGAGTCCAACCCTAAAGTGTGGAGCCCAGAACTGGATGTAGCACTCCAGCTGTAGCCTCACCACGGCTGAGTAAAGTAGGAAGATGACTTTTTGGGTCTTGCTTGAGATGCATCAGTAGATTTCATAGACATTCAGGCTGGAAGCAACCCTGAAGGATCATCGAGTCCAGCCCCCTGCCCTAGGGTCAGGAAGTCACCCAGCAGGATAAACATCCAAATGTGTCTTGAAGGTGTTCAAAGTGGGTGCTTGAACCACCTCTGGTGGCAGTCTACTTCAGACCTTGGGGGCTTGGAGAGTAAAGAAGTTCTTCCTCATGTCCTGCCTGAAATGGTTGTGGTGGAGTTTGCGACCATTCAATTTTTTCATCCCTTGGGGCACTCTGGTGAACAGGCATTCACTCAGATCCTGGTGAACACGCCTGATAAACTTATAGGTGACCACCAGATAGCCCCTGGGCCTGTGCTTTTCCAGGCTGAAGAGTCCCATGGCTCGCAGCCTGTCATCATAAGGTATGTTTTCCTGACCCTTGATCATGCTTGTGGTTCTCCACTGTGCTCTCAAGCTTCTCCACATCCTTTTTGAATTGTGGAGCCCAAAACAGCTGCGGCCTCACCAGGGCTGAGTACAAGGGGAGAATGACATCCTGGGATTTGCTTGAGAAGCATCTATGGATACAAGCCAGGGTTTTGCTCTCTTTACTAGCTGCAGCATCGCACTGAAGGTTTATGTTCATCTTGTGGTCAATCATGACCCCCAAGTCACTTTCATCTGTAGTGCTAACCAAAGCAGCACTGCTAAGCCTACAAGGATGCTAAAGGTTTTTCCTCCCAAAGTGGAGAACCTTGCATTCTTCGGTGTTAAACACCAACAGGTTCTCATCCACCCATTTCCTGAGACTGTCAAGATCTGCCTGGATCAGCCTCCTGTCCTCAGGTGTGGATGCTTTACCCCAGAGTTTGGTGTCATCGGCGAACTTGGCCAAACCACTTCTGCACCAGTGTCTCCATCATTGATGGAGATGTTAAAAAGTATAGGCCCTAGGACAGAACCTTGAGGCACTTCACTGGTCACAGGGCACCACGACATTTGACTTCCATCAGCCACCACCGTCTGGGTCCTGCCTGGGAGCCAGTTCCCCAGCCAGCAGATTGTGGTGACATCGAGGCTGCAGTTAGCTAGTTTTGCCAACAGCTCATCATGAGATACCAGATCGAAGGCTTTTTTAAAGTCAAGATATATGACATCAATCTCTTCCCCCTTGTCCAGGTGATAGATCACCTGGTTGTAAAAGGAAATGAGATTGGTCAAGCAAGACCTACCTGCAATAAAACTGTGCTGGGTATCCCTCAAGATATTTCAGTCAGCTAGTCTGTTAAGGATGGCCTCTTTGATAATCTTTTCCAAGACTTTCCCCGGGATAGAGGTCAGACTGATGGGCCTGTAGTTTGCTGGATCTACTTTCCTCCCTTTCTTGAAGATAGGCATGATGTTGGCCTTCTTCCAGTCTTTGGGCACTTCACCAGAGCACTAGGAGTTCTCAAAGATCCCTGCCAGGGGCTGAGCTATGATGCTAGTCAGCTCCTTGAGTACCCTGGGGTGTAAACCATCAGGGCCAGCTGACTTGAAGGTATCCAGCCCGTCAAAGTGTTTCTTCACGAGGTCAGCTTCAATGGAGGGTGAGGAATCTCCTTCATCCAGGCACCTGTAACCCACAGTGGGCAGGGGTGTCCTATGGGAGTGGTGAAAAACTGACTCAAAGTACCCATTTAGCAAGTTTACATTTTCATGGGCATCTGTTGTCAGTTGTCTCATCTGGCTTAGCAGGGTTCAATGTTGCCATTGCTTTTCCTCTGGCTCCCCACATATCTAAAAAAGGATTTTGTATTGTCCTTGATATTTGTAGCTAGCTGGAGTTCTATCACAGCCTTGGCTTTCCTGGTTTGCTCTCTGCAGGTCTGGACCAGAGTAGAGTATTCCTCCTTGGTGGTGTTTCCAGTCCTTTATCCTTTGTAGGTCTTCCTTTTAAGATGCAGGAGGTCTGCTAGTTCCCTGGAGAGCCAAGTGGGCTGCTGTGCCCTTTGGCTGGCTTTCCTTCGAGATGGGATAGACTTTGCTTGCACATGCAGAACTGCTGCCTTGAGAAGCAACCACTTGTTCTGAACTCCCATCCCCTTTAGATTGTGACCCTTTAGGGCCTCACTGACAAGCTTCCTTAGCTTGTCAAAGTCAGCTTTCCTGAAGTCCAGGACTTCTATTACTGACTTGACAGCTTTACGGTGGATGGTGAAGGTGATCAGCTCGTGGTCACTGTCACCCAGCTTCCCTTCAATCATTAGGTCACTGATTAGGTCATCCCTCGTTGCCAGTACCAAGTTGAACAGCGCTGTACCTCTTGTCGGCCTGTAGACTTCCTGCGTCATACCCTTCTCCATCCCAGTAAGTCACTTCCTAAGTCTTTTAGTTAGAGAACATAACCAGGCTAGTGAGATACTCTGCCTGCACCTCCAAAATCTCAAACAGTACTTTTCCCAGGGAATCATATCATGCATAGGTTGAGCTTTACAAGGGAATCTGAGGGAAGGCCCAATCAGGTAAAACAGCAAGATTCAGAGTGAGGAAAAGAAAGCCAAACTTAAAACTGAGAAAAGAAAGGAGGCACCTGAAATCCTATTCCCCCACCCTCCCTCCAAATTAAACTATACAATGCAAACTCTTAAAATTGCTTCTGTTAATGTGATAAGTTTGTTAGGGAAAAGGAAGTGGAACCAGGTAATACAGACTCTGGAACAGATAGAAGCATACATGATCTGCCTGCAGGAATGCAGTCTCCCCAGTAACAACAGCAGTAATTTGTTTTCCAAATGCTGGCGACAGGGAAGCCCTGTGGTTGGGTGCAGATGACACTAGGGCTACTGGGATTACAATCCTACTGAAAGGGGACACTGTGTGTCCCCTGCAGCACAGAGAAATAGTGGCAGGCAGGCTGCCGCAAGCCACTGTGGAAGCAAATGGGACAGAGTTTGAGGTGCTGTGTGTGTATGCGCCAGCCAAAGTAAAGGCAAGGTATGAGTTCCTAGAAAACATAACCTTAACAGTGCCAAACAGCTGGCTGATAATCATCACAGGGGACTTCAACTGTGTCATCAGTGAGGAAGACAGAGCCAGCAGCACTCAGTGGGTAGGCATAGACAGTAGGGCTGTGTGAAGCTTTGGGTGGTAATTTGATTCAGAGGAGATTTGGCCCAATTTAGTGGCCGAATCTTGAATTCAAATTGAATCAGGGAACTAATATAAGGGTCTGAATCAATTAAAGCTTTCCGAATCTTTAGAAAAGATTCTTCCAACAGACTGCTGTTTAGCTTCCACAGCCCTCTGCTTCCTTCCAGCTGTCCCTCCATTTCTTCCTGGACTGAGAGGAGGCAGTGGTCTGAGAAACATACAGGCATGGCGCAGGCTGCCTTTGCCCTCCACCCCTTGGGGAGGAGGACAAAATCTGTCTGGCCCTTGGTAGCCCCTGCTGGGTCAATTCACATGAAGCTCCCACTGGGGCCTTGGGCTCCTTTCCTGCCATCTACTAGGCTGTGGTCTTTGATCAGCTGTTTCAGTAGCCTAGAGGATCTGTCTATTAGACCTGTGCAGAGCAGCTAGTATTCGTTTCGGATTCAGCCAGTTTGGGGAACAGTGAATCTTTGGAAAAGATTCGGAGCACTTTGATTTGGAAAGTCCCCGGTGCTGGAACTCTTTCACAAGCAGGGTCTCAGGGAAAGTTGAAGAACTGGAGGCCTGTCACTAGGGCTGTACAAAACAGCAACATTTAATTTAGACTTCCATTTTGACGTCTCAATGGAACAGTGTTTCATTTCAAGTTTTGTTTAGTTTCGAAACCACTTTTCTGTTTCGTTTTGTTGAAACTGTTTCACAGTTTTGACATTTCATTCATAGACTACAATGTGAAAGCACAAAACTGCTATAACTGCCTATAACTTTGTCTTTTCTGGGCAGATTTGGATGAGAATAGCAGGGATGGTAGCCCCCTTCTGAGGGCACGAAGTCTGCCAAGTTTCAAGGAGATAGGTGCAGGGGTTTCTGGGAAGCTGCACCTCAAACTGTTCAGAGGAAAACTCATGACGTGTGGCTGTGTGTGTGTGTGTGTGTGTGTGTGTTAAGATGCAGTGGAGTGAAAACTACAGGCATGCTAGCACCTGCTGAGGCCATGAAACCTGTCAGGTTTCAAGGAGATAGGTGCAGGGGTTTCTGGGAAACTGGACCTCAAGCTGCTGACAAGAAAAACTCATGACGTGTGTGTGTGTGTGTGAGGCGCAGCTGTTTTTCTGTCCCTCCTTCAGAGTACTGGGCTTGGAAGGGGCCTCAGGGAAGGATCACAGTTACTGGCCAGCTACACGGTCAATATGAGAACAGTCCTTCCCCCCTCTTCCCCCTGCCTCTCCTTTTTTTCTGTTTCCCTGCAAGCAAGCCCAGCTTCAAACCTTGAAACTTTTTGAAACTTCCAGAACATTTCAACTGCCCTCATTTCATTTCAAGGCTGTTTAAAACCTTTTGTTTCATTTCAATTTTGCTGTTTTGAGCTCAAAATGAAACAGCGTTGAAATGAAACTCCTGGCAAAATTTTGCACAGCCCTACCTATCACCCTCCTAAACTTTGACTATAAGCTGCTGGCCAAAGTCTTGGTAGAGTTTCTTAAATCTTTCCTAGGTGCCATCAGCCATGAGGACCAGTCGTGCATGATACCAGGATGCCAGATCCGTAGGGCCCTGCTGCAACTGAGGGATGTGCTCCAGCTAGAACAGAACAGAAGGCAGAAGTGGGCGATACTGAAGCTGGACCTGGAAAAAGCCTACAACAGAGTGTCACAACATTTTCTCTTTGAGACGCTGAAGCAAATGGGCGTCCCTCTGCAAAAGCACTTGTCTGACCATGGGTGAGCTCAGGGACTTGGAGTCCCTGGGGGTCTTGGTCCCCAGTGAGGGGGTGAAGATCCTTAGGGGGTGGATTTTGAACCCAAGCTGAGTGGAAGGAGGGCCCGGGAGAAGAAGGAAGCTGAAGTTAAGAAGAGGTGGGGTCTGTGCCACGCACGCCAGAAGTGGAGTGGGGCACATAGCATTCATGAAGGCGGTGTTGCTACCAGTACTTCTGTACAGTTCTTTGGTCTCCCCCCTCCCGAGTGTGTCCTGCAGAATCCAAGGAGCCATGTGCATTTTCTTCTGGGGATTCAAAAGGGAGAAGGTGGCAAGAAAGACCCTATACAAAAAGAAATGGGCTGGGGCAGGAGGATACCAGACATCCGCTTTTTCCTGCAGGCATGGTACACAAGCCAGATCTGCAAGCTGGCAACTGGGCCAGCAACCAAAACAGCCTGTCTTGTCAAGTATTTTACAGGTCACCTCCTGAGATCATGGGGGCTGTATGCTTCAGCCAAAGGGAGACGGTGCACCATGGAATATCCCTGGTTCTACCGTGTGCTGGACAAGTGCCAGAGCGAGTACGGGCTACAGAAGGAAAGCCCAGAGACCATGTCCAACTACAGGAAGATATAGAAATGAGCTATCGACTAGATCTGCTCCATGATGATGACTGCCAGGCCATCTGGGATTGGATCTTGCACAAGGACCTATGTAAAGACCAGAGACCAGAACTGGCTCATAGCTCACTGTACACTCCCAGTGAAGGTGTGGAGGCACAGAGTGAGGCAGGAGACTAGACCCAGCTGCCCCAGGAAAGCTGCTGATGTGAGAACGAGACCATCTACCACCTCCCATGGCTCTTCCCCCTTGCCAAGACAGTGTGGGAAAAGGTAAGCAAGCTCCTGGAGGAAGTGACAGGAATCAGGCTGATAACAAGGGAGGTGGCACTGTACGGACACCTGACTAAACATCAGGGGTCCAGACAACTTGCTTCGACCAGCTTGTGTCCCGCATCAGGAACGCTCTGTGGCAATGCAGGAACCTCCTGCTGTACAGATGCACTGAGTTCAAGGAAACAGACTGTGTTACAATGTTTTTGAGTGAACTCCAGTCCTGCTAATGGAAAGTGGTGGGAGAAGATAGAGAGGATGCAGCCAACTCCACCTGGAAAAGAGACACTTGGCACAGGCTGTTCCAAACCTCCCCGAGAAGGGAGGTAGACAGGGAGAAAGAAGAGGACAGCAATGCAACTGGACCTGGAGACAGCGAGAAGGACAACAACAGGATCATCATCAGCAGAAATGACAGCGACAGCAACAGGGACTATGAATGCACTGAGACTGTAAACCTCAAGTGGGACGTGGACTAAGGAACTGTGATTGGAACTGGTGCGCAGGTTTCTTAATGTGGTTCGAGGTGTGTAATGGAAAGTTTATGACAGAGTGTGTGTGTATGTGTATTTCCCCCCAAAAAAGTTTGCAATACATACAAGTAGGTACAGAAATGCTGTTTAAAAGCATGTTTATGGAGTACCTGGGCAAAAACTTGAGACGTTTCAGAAGAGGTAAATGTAGCAGTTCTTTATGAGCTAAGTCTATGGGTACCTGTGGTAATTGCCCTATGTGCAAGTTAATGCACATATGTTTATTTCTAGGTCTGTTTTTCAAATTTGCTTCTAACTTCTTTGTGTTCAGGGTCTGACAGTAAAAAGGGGGATGTAGAAGAACAAGTTGGGAGGGCAAGGGGGCTATCTGGCCTCCAGATTTATTTTTCCTGATGTAGCAGTGGGAGGGGGACTCATTCAAGGCAAACCTCCTATATCTTAGATTCTATACCTGGAAAATGTTAACAACTATACATTTTCCATATATAGAATCTACTTGGGGGGTGGGTCGTCTTTGAATCAGGATCATCTTGTATTTGAGTAAATACAGGGGGTAGTAAGTTAGTAACTTCCTAAGAAAAGGAAGTTTTTTTCACACAACATGTAATTGAAGTGTGGAACTCATTGCCACCAGATGTTGTGGAAGCTGACAGTCTAGCTACATTCAAAAAGGGATTCTTGGAGGAAAGGGGCATCAGTAGCTATGAACACAGGAGTTAGGGATACAGCTTCTGAATTAGAACTTTCTAGACCTTAAATGCTGGAGGCTGCAAATGGGAGGAGAACAGTGGGGAGGAAAAACTTGTCATACTCAGTTCATTCTTCCTTTCAGCAGCCACTCTCTGCCCCTGTGTGACAGGATACCGAGCAAGATGAACCTATGGTCTGACCCAGTAAATGGCCATTCTTATATTCTTATTAATTAGCCTGAGAATTGCAGCAATCTTGAAGAAAACTGCTTGTAGTGGCAGGTAAGCATTTTAAGTTTTATATACAAACCTAGCCATCTGCACCTTTGAAAGTTTGGCCCAGAATTTAATTTCCTGGGCAAATGGCTTGTTAATAGAACCAAGCTCTTGTAATCTTTAGCACTGAATCTCTCAGTGCTTTATAAAAGGAATAAGCATCCTAGCTCTATGCTACAGATGGAGAAGGCAAGCCATAGAGTAGCAGAGTTTAGGAACAGAGTTAGGTCTCCTGAGGCTAACCTAGTGATTTAGCCTTTAGGCTTTCCGAAAGTGGCAAGATGAGTTGGCTTGGGATCTGGCAATGTGGACGGCCATCATTGTGTAGAGAAATTGGTGGGCATATTATGAAATGTTGAGGGATGTGCACACTTTAGCCCCTGCAAACCTTTCAGAAAAATCATCTGGCACTGTTGCATTACCTTTTTGCTTCTATTAATGCAGGGAGTTGGAGCACACAACTCCATTGTGGGCCACAGCCTTGCATGTGAGGTAGGAGTAGCATGCACTAAAACACAGCATATGAGCATAACTTTATAGGCAAGGATGCCAGTCACAAGGTCCAATGTTATGAAGGCCAGTAGTAGCAGGATAAGAGCACTTAACAGTGCTAGGGAGCTGTGGGCCATTAATGTTTTGGCTTGCTTAGGACATGGAAAGCATCTTTTCCCTTGTTAGTAGCATATTGAAGACTCAGCTACAGATCATCTTTTTGTAAATCTTCCAACTGGGGAGACTCCTATATCCACTAGACAACTAGCAACTACTGTTAGGCCATGAAGCTCACAGTGCAGCATTGTTTTCCCACCTTGAGAACAATTGCACACTCTGGAAGCAGAATACCCAGTGGCCCCATAACCTGAGGATGTCATTAGTGCTGTTCATTCTTTTCCTGCTCTTCTGCAAAAGAGTCCAATCAGCAATAACTCTCTGAACATGGGATTGGGAGTGGAGAGGGCTCCAGTACAGGAATAAACAATGACTAATTAGGAAATCTGGACAATCTTGCATCAGAGCCCTCATTACTCACTGAGCTTTGATTTTTATTCATTTTTTAAAGCAAGGTTTTGGCTCAAAGCAATCTTTCTTTTCCTCCCTTCTCACCTCCCTCCACCTACCACTTTGCATTGCTGCAAGTGAAATCTGCTTTATTGTCAGCTTCTTAAATCTGTATCCTTCATTAGTTTATCTACTAGTTAGATTAGGGAAGTGGGTTCTGTTGTAATTTGCCACTGACTTACTGTGTGAAAATGGGGGAGGGGTATTTTCCTTCACCATATGGACAGCTGAGGCTTGTCCAATCCCCATCTAAACGATGATATATATATGTGTAGTATGTAGGGATAGAGTAATATCTCTAAGTAGTGCAACTCCTCTCAACTTCTACTCTATTTTAGAAGTTGTCAAAGCCCAACCAGATCAGCTGTACATGGGTAACTACACCTTGCATGTATGAAGGCTCACATCATATTTAAAGAGAGAGTCTCTTACCCTGTATGCTACAATAATAAATTGCTCTAAATATTATTTTTTGATGGGAGACTATAGTGGGAGCCTAGAGGGACATTTTCCCTTGATTGTCCTCTTCCATTATTCCCACAGACTGCATGCTGTAGCATTAAACACTGAGTGGCAAAGGTCCCCAAAGTGCAGTTTCCAGGCTGGTTCAATACAAGGCTATAGCAGCTGCTGAAATAAAACAGACATCAACCATTATTAAAAGTGGGGATAGAAAGAGCTGCCAATAGCTAAAATGGCTGGTTGAGCTCTGTGTTATACGCAAGTGTCCCAATTTTGGAGACTGCCTTGCTGCTATGTTTTTTCCCTGACAAAGAAATAACTGCTATATTTTTTTTCCTGGTATGGGAATAGATAATGCCAACCTGGAAGAATGAAGCTTCCATGCTGTAGTGAGCCGTGGACAAACCTTTTCATGCTGCCTCCTCTTTACAACATAGTAGGAGTGAAACTACACGTTACACTGCAACCATACTAAATCTTTGGTATGTTCAGCCATGTTCAAGTGAGAACATTTACATATTAAGGGATATCCTGTACAGCTCTAGCTTGCCACTGCAGTGCTGGTGAGCAGGAATGTGGCTAGGAGCCAGGACGACTCGTTAAGGGTGAGGGGGGATTGGGAGCAATGCCTCCTGGGATGCTGGAGAGCTGCAAATTTCTCATTGCTTAAGCCAGTACATCTAAATCAGTTGATTTCCTGGGTGACTGGCTGGGAACTGGTGATTGATTCAATTGATAAAGTTAAACCTGAAGCATATATTTAACCCTCCCAGTGTAAATATCCTGACTCTACAGAGCTAAATGTACCTACTAGTGAGGGTAGTCAGGGAAGGGGACTGCCAAATTGCCTTGAATGATTATGTATGAGTCCAATAAAGTATACTGCCAAAGATGTTATCCTGAATGATATAGCAATGAGATAAATAGCATGAGTATTGGAGCAGGTAAACCTTTTGAATTACCCAGGTATTTTGCTAATTATTAATATAAAAGTACCAGTCAAAATCTTTGAAGCTTTGATACATTTCTCTTTATTTTCCAGTTAAACATGACTTTCTTTTAACCAATTCACATTAAGGCCATATCTGACAGCCCCTATTCACAAGAATAATTTTTACTTCTTGTATAGCTCCATGGATTTCTCTTGCAAGTGAGGGTTGCCGTATCAGCACTTCACACTTCTAAAACTTCTAAAGCAAACCTCTTCACAAACAATGCCTAAAGTGTCACAAACACTGGAAGAAGAGGTTGATATGCTATAGTTTATATATAAAGAAACTGAACCACAGAGAAGGGAAGCAGATCTGTGCAAACATCCAGCTCTATACATTCCACTAATTTTTATGACCTCTCATAAACATTAACATATTATGAACTTGATTAAGTCCCTTTGTTATAGGGGTAGGTGGAAAAACAGAGGGTTTTTTTTGTTTTAAAGTTTTCACCACAAAACACAGGACAACTATCCCAGTGGTCATGGCACTGAACTCTGTCTCCATTAACAGAGTCTCAGTCTCTCCAGTTGGAACTACTGCACTTCCATATGAATTAAATATTCACTGGAATAGAACAGTTGTGCCCAACCTTTTTGTCCTGTGGGTTGGAGGTGTGGTGTCTGGTCTGTCCATAGGCTGGATTCAGCCACTGGACCAAATCTGGTGCAGAGGGCAGCAGGAATCTGATCCAGCTGTGTGGCAATGGCCTGGACCCAATCTGACTCCATGGGGAGGGGGTGGAGTAGGGAGGCAGCTCAGGCCTATACCATTGTGTGGGACTTGGAAATTTGGCAGCCGGGGAGGGTTGGCAATGTTAAATGCCAGCACTCCCCTGCTGTCAAATTTCTGACCCAGGAGGAACCCTGTGGGTCAGGTGCCATTGCTCCATGGACCAGATTTGGCCCATGGGCTAAGGTCAAGCACCCCTGAAATAGAAAGTTAAATTTGGGGCACCTTACAGTCCAGGTACATTCCTTAACCACTGGGCTAGAGCATCAGTCAGTCTTTTCCTCAATTTCTCTTGCTGGAACTCTTCTACTTTTTCTAATCAAATGTTTATTGATCTAGAGAAAGAGAGAGAGAGAGATTGCTCTCTTCCTTGAACCAGAACTGTGTTGTTGGACTGAGTGGGACATAATCCACCTATTAAATGGAAGTTTAGGAGCAGATATTTTTCTTCAATTGGCTGACCTTTTTTGCTTGATTGAAAAATACGCTCTTCAAAAAGCTTTGCAAAAAGATTTTCAATTTCTTTTTGTAGACCTTATAAATGAAAATGTTTCTATTTTTGTTGAACGGTATCAATGATCATCAGAGTGGTTTGCCACTCGTTTGCCAAAGGTAGTATTTTATATAAAAGAAAAGAAAAACTTGGTAAAAAAAAAAAATGCTTTTTTTTGTCAGAAATCATATGATAAATGGGTTTGTTTCAAATCCTGTGAAATGAAAATGAGGATTATTGAAAATAGGATTATGAGAAAGTTCAGTTATTGTTATAAACTTTGTTAATGTGTTATAATAGTTTGATTGTATTTTGCTTTTATTTGATATAGTAATGGACTCACAACAAAGATTCAACCTTGCTTCCCAAGCCGGGGAAAGGGTTGTGGGAGAAGAACCCTTTATGATATTTATATTTTTCCAGTGCTGGGCCATTACTGCACCGTGCTAGACTGTTGGCACAATTTAGAGCAGTCCTAGGCATCCTAACTGGCTGATTCAGCACCTAGGGATAGGGAAACCTTATCTTTGCCCTTACTTTGGTAGCAAGTAAAGCCTTGGGTATTAAGGCTTAAAGACCCCCCAGCCTACTTCCATCAGTGGACTTGAAGAAAAGCAGAGGTATGCTGGATCCATCAGAGGAGAGAGTCCAGGGGAATATTGTCATATGGAGATGAGGAAAAATGGGAGGAAACAGAAGTAAGGAAGTGATACTTTTGAGGAGATATGGGGCCTGGGAAGCGAGTGACACTGAGAAGGTACAGCTTGGTGCTAAGAGCATGAGGGGCATCTACTATCAATATGAGTGACATGTGCACATGTGCAAATTAAGTCCTTTAACCCTACTGTTCCCAAAGGAAATGTTTCAGTAGTAGGCACTGTTGGTTGGAAGATGCTGTGGTTTAGGTTTTGGGGGTTTGTTTACTGAGTCTTCCTAAGGAGGTGTGAAGTATCTAGTGAAAGGCTTTCTAAGAAGGACATGTTTGAGTTGATGCAGAAATGTTTTTCTTTTTCAGGGTGGATATCTGCTGTGGAAGGTCTCATAGCTGGGTTCTTGGGGAAGGGGAAGGGAGGTGGGGCAGGAGGACAGGAGTCTTTAAAAACCTTCCCGAGGACTTGGAACTACTTATATAGAAAATGACACATCAATGCTCATCAGTGAGGGCAAGACCTTTATGTCAGTGTTCATTTACAGAACAAATGTTCAGTGGTATCCTCCATGGGGTTGTAAATATCCCCATTGTACTAACACAGGAAGAGCTATAAGTCTCTAGATGGTTTTAATGGGAAAGCTAGAGTAGCATAAACAGAGCAAACCTATCCCTTCCCCATCAACAGATTTTTCAGACGCCTGAAGCCCCCAGATATCAAGTAACAGCATCGTAGAGGCAAGTAGCATATATCTTACAGCATTTATTCTTACAGCGCTTCTCATACTTGTCCTGTGTACTAGCAAGGAAGGACTTTTCTCTACAGAAATACACACACCTCAGAACTGCGGTGGCATGATGTATGGCTGTGTTTTTTCTAAAGGGGCTATCAAATGTACATAAGCCCCAGAGGAGCAACTCTACCTGACCTGCTTCACGTATATGAGACTGCACTAAATTCTTTTCTGATTTACTTTCAATATATTATTCATTTGTCTGATGAATTGATGATATGTTGTTGAGAGTTCAACCAGCATGTGGTTCCTGGTAAGCAAGAGACAAAACTGGGACTTGAGCTGTGTGGAATTATGCTTGTGTGCAGCTATACTTGTTTCCCTATATCAAGACAATAAATAATCATCTATTATCTTTTGCAGGCAACTTCTTCCACCACTCTAGGGTGGTAAACACCCAAGGGTAATTTCTCTGCCATGAATCACTGGGTGACCTATAGTGCACTATTTCTTACCCTTAAAGGCAAGCATATATTTCTCACTGAATAACTGATCATATTTGCTACACTTTTTTTTGTCCTTGTTCATGGGCTGATGGTGAATTTCTGGAATTTATCCATTGTTCTGAAAAAGTGTTTGTGAGCTTTGCCCATGAGCTACTCAGAAAAGAATGATGTATAGTTCATGGTGAACACTGTATAGATGCACACTTCACAGCTTGCACTCTGTCGTATAGTGATTTGTTCTGTGGTTTTATCTCTCTTCCTCAAGTGGTTGAAGCATACATAATATAGAAACAGGACAATGAAGATAGTCCACTGAAAGCTGATTTTCTGACGCATCAAATTCATGGTTTTTGTCTTCCTATTCTTGCACAACTGTGCTTTTTTTCCCAATTGCCTTTTCTCCTTTGTCTCCTCTCCTCTGGTAATGATGCCAGCCTCGAGTACCTGCTTGTCTGCTTCTTCCAGACTTTTCTATTTTTCTTAGCTGTCCTCTGTGGTTGGTTGCCTTTTCTGAGCTGGTCTACTAAGACGTTGCCTGATACACACCTGTTCTTCCCACAGTTGTGTCCCTTTCCTACAGTTCTTATGCCTGATCTTAAACCTATGGGGGATCGCTAGATACAGTTCTTCATTTCCTTGGTTTAGAACTTGGATTCTAGTGCTATGGTACTATTGAACCCTCAAGTTTGGGGAAGGAAAACAGTTCCCATAAGCAAAGATCCAAGAGGAGTATTTCTAAATGAAGGCAAGTTTGGGTTACAGCATGAAGATGCCTGAGAGCTTCCACTTCATGAATGGTAAATCAGCAGTAGCTCCCTCTAACAGCTTTATTGAGGTTTTTCAAATATGTATTCAAAAGGAGTTCACTTGCATTCAGCATCATTATAATTGGATAGTGGGAGGCAGTTGTCCTTGGAATGGGTTTATCCTGTTATGCAGAAGGCAGGGTGGATGTCCCCCTCATAGATTAACTAAACCCAAAATGTGTAGCATAAGCTTCTGTAAATAGAGGGCTCACTTCATCTGATGTATCTTATGAAAGCTTATGCTATATATCTTGGGTTTACTCAGTCTATAAGATGCAACTCTATCCTGCCTTCTGCTTAATTGGCTATACCCATTCTGAGAATAATTGCTGCCCATTGTCCAGTTATAATAATGCTGAGTATAAGCACATTTTTTATGAATGCATCTGATGAAGTAAGCCCTCTGTTTACAGAAGCTTATACTTTTTTCTGATTTAGTCTATACTGTATACACGTGCTCTACCTTCTGCCTGACTTCAGACTAAAACAGCTAAACACATCTCTTTATCTTGTTTTGGCATTGATAAAATCTTCTGTGTTAGTCAATAGATTTCCTCCTTTGTTATGTTACAGGAGAGTGTAAAATCAACATGAAGTATCCCATGAGAAAGATGGGACTGTATTGTTTACATAGTGACTTATCCGAGAACACTTGAGAAATGCCTTCCCTTACTATGTAGAAGAGTTAAGCACCATTTTCCTACGGTAACCAACTCCCATTGCCTTACTTGGGACAAAGGAGGAATTAGAAGTGGGAGGAAGGGAAGTATCCATGTGAAGTAAGTGAAAGAGGGGGTTTCTAGTGCTTTAGAGGTTGGGATCATTTACTGCAAGGAAACAGTAGTTTAAACATAGTCTCAGTTCAGTCTTACCAGCTGTGGTGCACAGGGAGATACAGAGAGATCAGGTATTGAAGTAATAAAAGGAAGCAGGGAGGAGACATGGACTGAGGGTAGGTATAAATGGGAATGGATAGCTAGATAGGCCTAAACTCGTGGTGGACAGGCAGTGATCAAAGATCTGACAGTGCAGCAAATCATTTATATTGCAGGTGGCTGTGCCTTTCTCTTGAAGCTTGGCCCCCACTGTGGACTTGCTGAAAGAGCTCTTCCCCTTCTGGGGCACTTACCCACCATGACTTGATGAAAAAACATCAAGATAGAATACCATCTCACAGTAAGCAAGAAAAAAGATCTCCTGATCAGGATGTAGTTGTAGATGCTATCAGTCCACTTAGGCCTCTAGTATGGTCTTGCTGGGCCTATTATGGAGGCTCCTCCTCCCCTACACCCCCAACCACAGGCCTCCATATGCTTGGACATTGTAGCTAGTCCCACTGTTAAAGCACTACAGTTGGGAGTCAGCTACAGACTACTACCAGGAATCTCTACAAGTCCATTCAACACAAAAATAATGAAATATGGGCAGGTGACCTGCCCCTCACCCTCTGTGAGCCTCTGTCTCTGAGTCTGCTCTTTCTTTGCTGTTTCTGCCATCTCTGTAAGGTTTCCTCCAGATGCTCCTCACCGATCAGCACTGGCTTCCATTCTTCCACCACAGTTCATCTCTCCTGAGTCAAACAGAGTCACCTGGATTGGGCTGGGATCACGCACTTCTTGTCCCGGGGCCTGGTTCCCCATAGCCTTTCCTTCCCTGCCCCCACAATTCCAGACAGGGTCTCTTTCTCCCAAGGGCTCTGGTTCCCTGGGGGACCCTTTCGTGTGTTGGACCAGGCTGAAACAGCCCACAGTGGGTCCAGGAGAAACCCCTCAGCTCTTCCAGGAGCTACTGAGATACTTGGCGCCCAAATCCTTGAGAGGTTGGTAAGTAAACTGTCCTTACTCAGGCCACCTTTTCCACCCCAGGATCTTCCTGTCATGCTGCCTTGGGGCCAGCATGATTGCCATCTGCTTTTGGTTACTGCGACTGCTTCTTGGTGCTGGGATGGTGGTTGGGCTTTTGGGAACCATGGGAACAGGGACAAGTGGGGAATTCCCCCCTACTCACCTACACTGCAAATTATTTAAAATCAGTCCAAATTTGGGTTGGCTTGGGTGATAATTGGATGTGCCATTGTCCACCTGTGCCCCTACCCCTGCAGGGTGCTGATGTGCGCATGGAGACTACAGGGACCTAGTCAAGTAATCATATAATGGAACTCATAGGGGCCTGACTGCTGGAATCGCGTATATGTTCCTGCTTCTCCCTCAGAGAGAGAGACGGTGGGAGGAGGAAAGGGGTGTTCAGCCATGCTAATCCAGAGAGTGTACCTGGACAGCTGGTATTTCTCATAGTGCCTTCATTTTAAAGCTATCCATCACGCTCAGGGGATAACAGCCAGGCCCTGAATTGCAGAACTGGCACCTTGGGAAGTGTTCAACTGTGAAACCTGACTTGGCAGCACAGCTTTGCCATGTGAAAAACTGCTTCTACTCTCTTTTTTCAAAAAAAAAAAAGTGTGGGTGGTGAGGGGGGGGTGAGGTGGGGGGAGTGCAGAATTAAATCAACTCCCATGCATTCATCAGGATCTTCACTATCTTTGGTAAAAGAAAAGAAGACAAATGTGATTAGAGTTAAGAGACATTGTTCCAGGGATAATGTTCAGGGGCCTTTGTACACGCCACAAAATTGTCCTTTAATATGGCTTAAATGCCCTTTTGCATCGCTTTAATGGCGTTGCTGTTTTCACGTTGGGCAGCATATTCTGCTTTAATGGTGTTGCTGTTTGCATCCTTGGTAGCATATTCTGCTTTAAATTACTTTGGTACATAGCAAGATAAAATACCTCTGAGGTGTTTTAGTTTGCTACATAACAATGTGCTCAGGGTTTGGCAGGTCCTGTGCAGCTCTGGGGCTGCGGGACCTGGCAGCGGCCCGTGCAGGCGGGCTCCACTGAAGAAAAAAAAATAAGTGGTGAGCCTGATCTTTTTCTTTTTTTCCTCCCCAGAGCGTGACTGCCTGCCTCAGCTGTGTGGGGGCCTGGTGCTATGGGGGGGGCAGTACTTCCCTCTGTGGCTGCAGTGCCCCCCAGGGCCACCCAGATTGGGTGCCACCTAGGGGACCCCAAGCTGCTCAGGGACTGCTCAGCCACCAGCAGCTCCCCCCCACCCCCACCCCCTGCCATTGAAGAGGCAAGTAAGGATCAGACCCTCACCCTTGTGTACACACCATCGGGATTTAGTTTGGTTAAATTCTTCTTAAATTGAAGTGATGTTTTTAAAAACCCACCATTTCAATTTGGGGAGAGCTAAACTGAATTAAACCCCCGTGGTGTGTACAAGCAGCCCAGGCTGTCGGGTACTGAGCCTGATCAGTCTTGACAATTGCCTTTTAATGCTACTGTGAACATCACAGTCCTATTTCTATGGGCATCTCCTGTAGGAGGAATCAGTGAAAAGAAGTTAACTGCTGGATTTGCAAACTTTGGGATGAGGGTTTGAAACCTTGTAGTTTCAGGGAAAACAGAGCTCTTCTGATTGGAGATGTGGTTTTGGTCAGGTATTGGCAACCATGCTATCCAATCTCAAGCATTCAGAATGTCTAGAGATAGGGCTTAGTTCTGAGCTACTGCTCAGGTGGGATTTACTTTTGTCAATAGTACCTGGACTCAAATAGAAATACAAAATAGTTAGTTCAAGATATGTTCAGTGATGACTCCATGAATTACTTCCCAGGTTGCTTCCATTTGCCTCAGTTTACTAGCCTGTAAAAAGGATACAACTCTTATCACCTGGATATGTTGTCAAGATCAATTAATGTGTAATGTGTTTTTAGCTCCTTGGAAGAAAAATTACGTAGAGGTAAAGCAATTTTCCTTCTCGGAGGAGGCTGCATTTCAATAATAGAGGAAGTAACCCCTAAAATATAAATAAAAATACTATTCTGCAAAGCATTTGGGATCCTTCTGAATTCAAGTCGATAAGCAAATGCAATATATTATTACTTCCCATTACCAATCCCTTTGAGCCATCCAGTCCACCATAAATGGTGATTCTCATTTAATCTGAATTCAGCCTTCAAGTTTTCTGTAAGTCCATAGATAAATAAAGCAGCAGCTATAGTTGATCATTTATTTATAAATCTATTTACAATCTATGTTTTGCATATTAATCAGAACTTCTCTATGTGGCAATTTTCTATTTAGAACCTTTTTGTGTGTGACTTCTCTTGCCCCTAGACAATATGCAAAGAATTCGATTAGAAATAGTTTTATAAATAAATGATGATAAACTCCTACTTTATTTAGATATTCAAGGAGAGGTGCCACTCTTTTCAATGCTAAATTTCCTTCTTTTGGACTGGCATGTTGTAAACTTTACTGGTTCTAGCATTCTGAATGCTCCTTTAAAATGTATGCTTGCTTTATATGGAAAAATACCAAGAACCACCTTAGGTGAGACACCCTGAGGCCTGACCCAAGGCTGCCATTGCCATAAGGAGCTGAGGAGTTCAAGGTTCTCATAGTACACACTAAAAATAAAAGGGGAGAAGTCTATAGATTCAAGAAACATCTTGCAAAGTTCTGTACTATACAGAGCGAGTCAGTTTCCTGGTAAGAGGCATAAGGAGATAAGTTAGAATAGAAGTGTAACTAAGAGGGGGTGATCAGAGCAGCAGTTCTGGGTGCTGACTTGGGGAGGGAGGGGGCAGGCAAAAATAGAAGCTGTTGGCAGACCACTGCTGCCACTGCTACTTGCACTGCCACCTAAGGTCCAGAGCTGCTTAGTTATATCTGTGTTAGAAGTAAGGATAGAGAAAGTCATTCCGAAAACCTGAGAAACATTTGCACCCACACCTATACAGAGCCCTGAATGCAAACCTTTTCATGAATATGGTTGAATCGGATTCAGAATTCCAAGTTAAAGGAAATTCCAGTGTCAGATTTGCACCTTAGGGAGACAGGCTTGATCTGCACAGTTTGAGTCTACATCTGAATATCCCCGGAGTTTGGGGTGATTGGGTCTGGAATGGTGGCCAGAACCAATAGGTCTTGTGAAAAAATGTTATAAGATCTTCTGTTGCAGCAAAATTCTTGAGTACTGGTTCACATTTTAGGTTTCCTTGACCATTTTGTCTTAGTCTTCTGTATCTAGCCAGAGGTTGAGGTTGATATTCATCTGTTTAACTGCTGCATTGTCTTTATTGGTAAGGCTTAATCCTCCCTCTAAAATTAAATTTTACCCTCTCCCATCATACATTTGACTTAATGTGCTACGGTCCCACAGCTGCATTTGTAGGATTGGCTGTCACAATCAGCAGCCTTTCCAGCCTGATCCAGGACTTACAATCCTGGTTTCAAACAAGTAAATATGTATCAGAGTTTTTTAAATTTCACCAGTATAGCTACCTCTGTATGATAGAGCCACTGCCATACTGAGTTGATGTCTGTTGGTTTTGCGGTGTTCTTTAACTATGATGGACACTGAGCCAGCGATATTGAACATGAAGGCTACTCTGATTTTCAACGACCCATGGTAAATTTTAGCAGATCTCCAGGTTCTGGTGTTTTCCTTTATTGATGAGCAAGCTACCATAAGTCACCTCATATTTACTTTAGGATAACAGGGTGCACATGGCTAGCTGATGGAGCAGCTGTTGTGCTATAACTCTCCACCCTTATTTATTTCTTGGTTACTTGCTTGCATTCCCAAACCCTAATGTTTCCATTGATAGGCGCAAGTAGCCAGAGCAGATCTTGGATTTTGTATAGATCAATGGTTCTCAAACTTTTTAAAACTCAAGGTACCCCTTGTTAGATCCAAAGCATCTCTTAGAAAATGCCAGCTCTTTGATTTGACTCATTTAGATAGTTTTGAATTGCTGGAGTTGGTAATGCTGCAAAATTACACATTGTATGTCTGACATCATTTCACCTATCAAGCACAACCACTTCTGGGATGGGATACAGCCTGCACAATAATTAAAGCTGACATATAACCATAAATATTTCCACGCATAATCACTTGCTGTTTCCGTGAATTTGCTTTCTCAGTGTCTGCACTCATTTTGTGTTCACATGGATCGAGTTTGAAGGAAAGAATTGTTAGATTTCCAAGTACGTGTGTATGTAAATTGTAAGTGTCTACTGTAAATGTATAGTTAAGAATTTTTATACTGACACTGTTGACACAAGTATCCAATCAAGAATGAAACAATAGTATATAATTTGGTGAGTCACACCTAACATGGAATAGCAGAGATGCATTCTCAATCAATCTAAAGTTTAAGTGCACAAAAGCAATAATGGAAAAATTCTGAACAACAGTTGCAGGCTAAGAAATTTGTTGTGAATTATTTGTTCGGCCCTAATTAGAACAGTGCCAGCTATACTGAACTTTAATTAAAATGTGGGCTGTTTCAGAACAGCAATGAGCTATAGCAGGCTGGGCCTCCCAGTCATTAGTGCACGGTTCCTCTGGCTCATGGCACTTGGCTTGCAGCCTTACCCCATGCTACATGTAGCATTACAATATTAGCCCAAGGATGCAAATATTATGTAGGACACACAGGATTGGCCCAGAAATACATGCCCTGCTGTGTTTTATCTTGCCTAATGAATACAGTTCTCTTCAACAACTTTATTGCCCTCTGTGTGTTCCAGGATCCTTAATTACTTTCTGCTTGGCAGCCAGGCTTCTTTTCTTTAAACATTACCAGATTCACAAACCATCAGTGTCCACGAACAGAATATGATAATAATTAAGCTACAAACAAGACACGTGAAACTGAAGACAAAGGAGCTGACTCTCTCACCTTCCCCCTCCATTCCCACTCACCAAATTCAGAACTGGAAGCTTTGCTCTGCTTCTGTATTACGTGAGAAATGGGTTAGATTCTTAGATGCGCCAGTTTTGGGCATAAGGTACCAGGGAATGGAGGAGAGTCTGATCTTGGCAACTAGACTGATCCCTGGTACAAACCTGAGACTATTGTAACTTGTGGTGGTGAATACCAGTTCTCAAGGAGTGCATTGTGCTCTGGCCCTGGCTTTAATACACCCTATACATCAGATGATCCAGCAGCTAGCTCTACATTGGCTTAGGGAATCTACATCATTGCATTGGAGTGACTTCTCAGCAAAAACTGCTGGGTTTTGGCAAAGAGACTACAGGAGGGGCCAAGGATCCGGACCATAGGGTTTTGAAAGCCTCTGATAACCATTCTTTATGATTTCTATATGTAGCCTTCCTGGTGAAAGAAAGCAGGGCCATCTTTCTATCTTGCATTAGTCCCTTCTGAGAGCTAATTTTTAAGAGATTCTTCCAAGAGCTAGTTGGAACCACTTACCTTATTCAGAAAGTCATGTTCCACAATGCTGATCAGAACTTAAGAGCTTAGACAACGAATGAAGCAGATCTTTATAAGACTACGAGGCTCTGGTGATTGCTGAATATCCTCTGGTACCATAAGTAAAATGAATGAAGAAAATAGTAAACTGACTGAATGAATGGAGTGGTTAAAAGCCCTATTGGAAATATGGGGTACAACAGGAGAAGGTTTAAATAGTGCTTTGTTCTGTATCTGGAAGAATGGGAGCCAACCAAAAGTAGGAAAGGAAGCTTTATTTTTTACAATGGCTTGTTCAGAAGCAAGTTAATGTTTTAAGTCTTAATAGTTTTTAGTTAATTCAGGCTGGGGAAGCTAATTACGAAACTACAATACAGGAAGTTAACGAGTACTGAGTTCCACATAAAAATGGAGCAAACATATAAAAGGTGTTTTATCAGAGGATACAGAAAGAAAGTGAAAACAAAGAAGACTGCAGGGCTGACTGAAAGTGAAAGAGCCAATCTTGTAACTTTGGGTGCAGACAAAAGTTATGTTTTTCATGTAATTGGCCCCCCGAAAGCACTGTGTTGCTGTGCTGTGACACGTTCATGGCTGCAGAGCACTTTTAAAGTGGTCAATGCACAAAAACTAACCCTCATCAAATGAGGCATCAGATGAAGGTGCTCTACTTTAGAGTGCCTTAGGGAACTTGTGTTCCTTAGGTTAATTTATGGTGTGCTCAGGGTTGTCAGCAGGAAGGGAGTGGGGAGAAAGGAGGAGGAAGCCGTGCATGCAGGCCTTCCCCTCCAGCCTCCTTGAAGAGGATTTCTGGAATACAGCATGTGTTGGAGTGCTTGGAGCCTGAAGAGGCACCTGCTTTCAGCCCAGCTCCACCTGCCTTGGTCTTGTCAGGAGCCAGGGGCTGGTGGCTGCTTCTCACTGTGAGCATGTCACTCCTTTGGGACTAGGTGACATTTTTGCATCCTGGGCAGTCCCAAAGGAGTGACACTGATTCTTTATTAAGTTAATTGACATTTTCAGGCCCCAAAAAAGTGCATGTTGCATTTGCTATGCGAGTAACCGTTTGGGATGGTTGTGATTATACATGAATGGGATGCATTTCTTGGTTAAAATCTTAATTAGTTGCATCTAATATTTCTTGAACTGGGCCAGAGCAAGTAAACACCTAGTTAAAGTACATTCAAGGTGGGCAGGTGCCAAATGTTTAGATTCTTTTAGCAGACCGGGGCACTTAATAGTGTTCTACTTCTGGGTAGTATTTCCTTTATGGTGGAGCTGTTAATTCAGATCACATCTAGGAATGTTTTAAAGCAAAGAAGTATGGTACCACAAGTGTAAGTTTTGGCTACCATGTGTTATGATGGCATAGGAGGGCTGCAGTGATCGATTACTTGAAAAATAGCATTAATCATTTATTCCTTGATCATCATTCCTGTTCTCTCTTCTTGAACTTCAGGTGAAGATTAAACCACTGTTGGTATTTGAATCATACTGCTTAGCCATCCCAGTCCAGTACTGCAAACTTCCATGTGCTTTAGCCACCTATCTGTCCTTCTAACCTTTCTTCCATTGTTAACTTCTGAGAAGGGGGAAGCAATGTCTTAGGCTCTGAGAATACAGATGAAATTCACTGCCCAGGTTCATATACTTCTCAGAAATATACTGTGGCCTTTTTGGAGCACACACACTTATGTCCTGGTGACTACTTGGTGACTGCCATCTAACTTCATACACGATGTAAAGAACAAGAACAGACAATGGCTAGGAATAAGCTGAAGGAGAGCAATGTGTTGTTCACGTACTAAGACCATGTGGTTACTCAAAGCTGGTATGTACAAATCTTGATAGTTCTTTTCAACTTTCTATATTATGTAGGCTGAATCACCTCTTCAGTGAACAGTCAGGATTTACTGCAGTGCTTCATTTGAAAGTCTACCTTTCTACCTCTAACAGATCCTGAGCCCAGAGGGAGACACCTACTGGACCGTCAAATTCATCTCTTAATTTTAAAGTAAAACAGGAAGCCTTTCCAAGCATCCTTTAGAAACCAGATGCTGGGCTGCTTCTAGGGCTGGCATATATTTGACCTTCCTGCAGCTGCTATAATTTGCAGCAACCTTACATAACTACCTAGTGGCCCCTAATTAGTTACCTAACACTCCTTTCATATTAACTAGAAGCAAATCATGACAAAACTTGGCTGGAGGCATAAAGATGAAATCCTGGAAGATCTTTGGTTTAAACAAATAATAGCTGTGACCCTTGTTCTAGAAGTTTGTAGTGGTTACTATTTGTCATCATTTGGCAGTCGTTACCTTGCAGATATGTGAGATGGTTGCAGCTTCTTTCCATATGTAAGAATGATACTTCACTGCTACAGTAGAGGTCAGTCTACTGCTGACCTTAAATGATTGGTTCACTATTGGAACTGCTAAGGTTGTAATTCCACACAGAATTTAGCTTTAAAATAGGCAATAAAGGTCTTGATTCTGTCCATATTGACTGTAATAATCCAACTCTTCTTGATTTAGTGTGCTTGTACATGTGATGATGTGACATGATGTACACATGACAAAAATTTCCCTTTGTGTGGCTTATTGGTGTCACACGCTACATGTACTTGAGTTTTAGGGGTTTTAAATGAGTTTGCATCATTGAAAACTAAACTACATCCCAATGCAGTTTAGTTTGCAACTTGGAACATTGCAGCCGTTAGTCAGCTCACCCCCTGGCCCTGGGAGAGGCATGCAGGCTCCACAGAAAAAAAGGATCAGGCCCCTTGCCACTTCTGCCGTTAGCAGGCTTCTGCAGCAGGCAGTATGCCTGGGGTTGCCCCTCGGGCAGCACTGGTAGGCAGAAGGAGGGCGGCTGGGTGTGCTGGTGGCTGGAGAAGGTGGTGGGGATGGTGCATGAGGTGTGGGGCCAGCTGGGTGTGCTGGTAGTTTCCCCAAGCCCACCCAGACTTCCAGTGCCTCGTGCATTGTCCCCCCTGCTGTCTCCAGCTGCCAGTCACCCTTCTTCCACCTCCCCACACTACCCCAGGGGAAGCCAGCCCGCTCCCAGGCAGGTGCAAGCATCCCGCTGGCTGCAGGAGCCTGCTGAAAGCAAAAGTGGTGAGGGGCCTGATCCTTTATTTCTGTGACGCCTGCTCACCTCTCCTGTGGCTAGGGGGTGAGCTCACAGATTGATGCAACAGATTAATGGGCTCCTGGCTGTGGGGGAGGTGGGCAGAAAAAAAAAAAAGGATTGGGCTCCTTGTCACTTCTGCCTTTAGCAGGCATCTGCAGCTGCCAGGACAGTAACATATATACAGTGACAGAAAAATAAAAGCCACTGTTTCAATTAAAAATTCACCATTTCAATTTAAGGGACATAGAATGCAAACCTAAGGACTAAAACCCCATCACATGTACAAGCACCCTTAAGGGTCTGTAGGACTGAGCTCACATGGTGCGATATCTCCCGGTAATTACTGAACTTTTAATAGAGAAGACTCTATTTGGAAACAACTATTGCAGAGTGGGAACACACAGCTCTGCTTACCTATATCTTTCCTTCCAGTCTGTGCTGCATTACCCAGAACCATATTCTAATCAGAAGCCCCATATGAAAACATACTATAGTTTAGAAACCCGGTTAAAATGAGAACAAGCCTGAATTAATTGGGATTGAAACATAAGAGATATTTAGCACTGGGATAGGCATTTAAATGAAATTCTCGAGCAGACTCCCTGTCCCTCTTCAGTTTGCTTTTTGACTCTGGAACGATCATTAGAAACAGTCAGAAGGCATTTGAACATCTCTGTGATGATGCTTTTTTTTTTTTTTACATTACAAAGTATTTTGATGGCTACTGTTTTTGAAAATGAATTTTTTAAGAACAAAAAGTCAAAAAATGATGATAAAAGTGCTTATGGAATACTATCTGCTGCTCAGAAAAAAGACTTTTAAGAGTAAGAGTTCCTAATTATTACTTTAGTTAAGGTATTTTAGCTTTTCTATGCCTTTGTTTTCCAGTTTGGAAAGAGGATAATGACAACCTACTTCCCAGAAGCTTACTTAGAGGAACATTATAAACAATTTCTGGGGAGATTCTCAGAGGAAATGGGGCACGTGTGCAAAAGAGTGTTGCATTTAAAAAAAAAATGTCAGGTATGCATAGATTTGTTTCTTTTTTGGTTCTTCTGGGCATTGGTCTTAATTGTATGTTTTCTGGTTTTAAAATTTGACTGAAAATTAGTTTTTCTATGTTTTTATAATTAAATCATTGGTACTCCAAATTTCAGAACTTCTCACACAATTGTACAGTTAAGTTATTGCATGTACAAACACACAGAACTTCTTTAGGACAAAAAAAAGTGCTTATGCTCATCCCTTTATGCCAGACTTAAGACTTTACACAAGTATATAAATTCATCCCTTTAATCAAAACGTTTCCTTATAATTTCACCTTTGTGATTTCTGCCTGTCCGAGCTAAACAGTAAAAGGGAGAATGTGACATCTATGTAGAACGTAGGTAATAGGGCTGTGCGAAGCTTTGGTCCCTGATTTTATTTGGTGGAGATTTGGCCCAATTCAGTGGCTGACTCGCTGAATCCGAATTGAATCAGATGACCCTTTAATCTCTCCAAATCGAATCGGTACCCTCCGAATCGATTTGGAGAGATTCAGAAAGATTCGGCAATTTGGATATACATGTTTTTTCTCTATACCTCAAGGTACCAGGGGGCTCATGAATGCTGAGATGCTAGAGTGCATGGACTGTCCCATATGAGTGTGGGGGGCTCCCCAGTGTGCTTAGCAGGAGAAGCACTTATGGTCCACTTTTGGGTCTTCCGGGGAGCGTGCTGGGGCCCCCTCCATGCCCCCCAGGCTTGGTGACTAGCACCTCCTGGGTTTTGGGGAGCACCCAGGATCCCCCCTACAGCTGATTGCTGAGCTGGGGTGGCGCAGAGGGGGGCCCCCCACATGCTCCCCAGTGGACCCGGAAGTGGACCAGAAGTACTTTCAGTCCACTTCTGGGTTCATCACCAAGCATGCAGGGGGCCCCACACTTCTGTGGGACGCTCCATTCACCCCAGCAGTGCAGCATTCATGAGCCATGCTGGTACCCTGAGGTATGTAGAAAAAACATTTATAGACTTAAAGGCTTTAGTTTTGCATCCTATTTCGAAGATCACCTCTCGGACAGAGATGTGACGTGCTTAAATTGGTGATGCTTACAGGTGTGCATTTTCATAAAGATTAGAGCACTTGAGATTCTTGTACCAGCAGTGAAAAGAAAAGCAATACAACAAGCTGCCTGCTGTTTACTGCCAACAACTCCTGATTACTTCAGCTAATTTCAGGGCCTGGAAACATTGTTGACAATGTGATTTCTGAAACATAGGAAGTGTTATCTGGTGGTGCAATCTGTACGGTGCCTGTGTCAGGAATCTCATTGCTGTCTCTTTGCTCTCCTTGCAGGAACTTTCACTGATCCATCATCATCTCCCAGAACTAATTACCTCAAAGCAACAACACACACTTTTAAAAATGTGTTTGTTTGTTTGTTTTCAAGTAAAACACTTAGACGATTTGCAGCACCTTTCAGGTTGCTTGAGCAGTTGCTTTACTGGATCTACTTGAGCCCTGTGGTTTAACTCTGTATGTGCTGCAAGCGTCACCCAAATATTTTGTGCTCTGTCCCATGTCTGTACAAGGTTTGGTTGCAAACAATTTTTGAGAGAAATACTACACAATAAAACCTGGTTCCTACTAGTGAGAGGAGTTTCATTGTCTTTAGTTTGGTCTGCTAGTACCTACAGTAGGAATGGCTTTTCTGCTGTAATACGTGCTGAACAAAAACCTTGCATCTCAATTGCCTGTGACTTGACAGCACACAGAATGTGAATTCGAGTCCTGTGGCTTGGGCCACATAGAGATGAAATTATGTTCATATCTTAAATAAGAAGTGTATGTATTTTTGTGTTGCTGTAATAAATGCATCTTGCTGATGTTAAGAGTTAAGTTGAAATTATATGATCGGCACTCTCTGGGACACCAGATCAGTTTATTCTAAATTCATAGTTTCTTTTCAAAAGTGAATCTCTCTTCTTACCTCTGTATCTGGAAAGAAAAACTCCTGAATGTTTTTTTGATGTAGCTCTGTCTTTTTGCTGATGGTGGCCAGACTAAGCAATAACTCTGAAGGGTATGAGTTGCACCCTTTACCACCGTGGAATGTGGCTAGTGAGACTAATGTTTTTCTGGTAAAAGCTCTGGATTCAGATAAAAGAGACCTGTTAACTCTGAAACCTACCACCCACAGCTTCATTGGCTCATGGGTAACTCTTTCAATGCTGGCCCATGTCAAAAGAAACTATCAGCTGGGAGACTCTGAGAACGTAGTATTGTAAATATATAATTATTTTGGTTTCCTCTAGTTTTGCTCCCATTCAGGTAAATTTAGATGCTTCAGGTAGACTGGGTTTGCCCTAATCCAGTGGTTAACTTCTGATGAATGGGTTTTTCTGAGAGATGGAGTTAGCTGTGTTAGTCTGAAGTTAATTAGAAGGCAGGGTAGCTTTGCACCTTATTAACTAACCAGAGTAGATCATAGCATAAATTTTCATGAGCTGAAGTTTATCAATGCTGTGAAAGGATGTGGATGTGCAACAGACAGTGTATAAGAAAAAGAGAGTGGGTTTTTCTCCCTGCCTCATGGCGATTCTCTCAAATATGCATAAAAAATCAAAAGCTTAGTGTTTCTGTTGATGGTCCTTGGTGAGTATCTAGACAAGAATCATGGAGCTGAAATGATGCTACAAAGCTGCCTTTATTGTCCCTTCCCCCCATTAGCGGTGATACATAGGTTTAACCTACAGCTGAGGTCAAGTCTTTCCATTTCTTTTCAGATGTTTTTCTTTAAATGTTCACTGTATATTCTTTTTCTGCAGGGTGGTTTATATTATGCTCCAGCCTGCCCCCCCTTGAATCCCACTGTCAAGGTGTCAGCCAAGAGAGCCCCTCTGAATATAAAATTGGGCCTAAGAACAGTAGATCAGACTTTCCTAAATTTTTGTCTGCCTGTACTGATACCCTATTTAGTGCTTAAATGTTCTCATACTATTGCAGGTTTTTGCCTTACTTTTCTCCTTCCTTTTGGTGGACAAAAGTGAGGAAACTAATGTAGGAAGGATGTTTTTCTGGTAACAGCTCTGGATTTTGATAAAGGAGATCTGTGTTCAATGCCTGGCTCTGTCATAGACTTTTTGCATCCTTGCATGAGACACATACTCAGTGGACCTTTGTTCTCTGCCCATAAATTGGGGGTGATGACACTTCCTATTCTGTCTGCTTTGTCTGTGCACATTAAAACCTCTCAGAGCATGGAGTATCTCTTACAACATGTTTGTAAAGTGCTTAACACTGTGGCATCTTAAGTATGCATGGGGACCCTTAGTATTACCATAATACAAAGAAGGAGCTTTATTTAAAACTGGTTCTGTAATACAACAGGCTGTCTCTGGTGCAAAAGGAATGTCTTCAACCTACTTCCCCAGAACTACTAATATCAGTAGCTCCAGTATATGCCCCCTGCTGACTATGGAATAGCTAAAAAGAATACCTCATGGGGGGAGAAAAAGTACCCAGAGTAGCAATTTCCCTCTCATTAGATCATGGTGTATCTTTTAAGAACCACTCACTTGGAATCAGAGCAGCTGTGCACAGCATGTATCTACCCTATTTGCTGAGCTGCTTTTTAAAATTAAGTGATGCAGTAGATTCTTTACTTTTTTCCCTACCTCTTCACTCCAAGCCTCAGTTCTGACCATCAGGGTAATTCCCCTAATGAAGTAAGAGTTGGCGCATGCCTCTTTTTCTGCAGAAGGTTTTGTACCTGGCTACCTGCTGTTTGGAGACCTAGCCTCTATGTGGAGTGTCCCCCTTTGTGACTGGCTGCATTGGCTGTCCTCTGCTCTCCTTGTTCCAGTGACTTAAGTGAGGGTTTCACTCTGGGCTGAAGTTCAGTTTTCCTTCAGTCTGTAAGGGACAAAGGAGGCAACATTGCTAACTATTTTTTGGTTTACCCAAGATGTGACAATGACCACACAAACATGTAAACCGTCACATTTCTGGCTGCGCATAGTCAATCTGGGAGGTCCAGCTCTTGGATCAAAATAAAACTATTAACTTCTTACATGTTAATACCTCTATGTTCTTCATTAGTGATCCAGTCTGTTTTCACTTACAATGGAGTCTTGGGGTTAAGTCATTACTAAAGGACACCATATGATTTATAATGAAAATAAGTGCCAGATTACACCCTTGCCCACTTCAGTTCAGCCCTTTCCTGGTTGAGATGAAAAGTTAACCCTATCCAAAGAATATTTCTATTGCTACTCTTAACTCAAGTTCATTTAAATATTCAGGAGTATTAACTATTAATAAAAAAAATTGTGGGGTGGAAACTAAGGCACACAGCATAGAAATATCTGTTACTTTTATCTACAAATAATGTATAGGTCCAAGTAACTTGGGAAAGTCTTCTGTTTCTGATAATGTGGTCTATTCTAGAGTCTATTGTTTTCAATGGTCCAGACACTCTGAAGGCCTTAAAAGTTAAAATATGGGGATGCATTTTGGTACTAGAAAGGGAGAATTTATTTAACAAAGATCGAATAAAAAACATGGGTGAAGAATTAAGTATAGTAAATATTGCAAAATATAATAAATATAGAATTTTGCTGGGCTAACTTGTAATTAGCTGGTCTTTCTAACATCCTAAACTTCTCTTCAAAAGTATTCAACTTCCTGGCTGACCAAGGAGAAACTGGAACGATAATACTGTAGAAGATCTAAAAAACTACTTATATTAGATTCCAGCAAAATGTAAAGTATAATAAAGGCAAATTGTGACAGTGGGCAACAGCCTCTTGGGAATGTGGGGCAAGGAAGTGTAGCATGGTATCCTGGAGTGAGTGGATTTTGCCCTGCTCCTCTTTCCTTGGACGTTCTCACTCCTTCTCCCACGCTCTTTGCCTTCCTTCTTTTTTCCCTTCTCCTCCCCTTTCTCTCCATTCTACTATAATGATTTCATTTTTTCCCCAGCTGGTCACCTCTCTCACTCTTTGGGATTTTTGCTATGTATTCTGTCTTGGGTGAAACACCCCTTCCTTCTGCCTGTCTCCCTGCAGCATAGCACCTGAGTTACCATCCAGCCACCCTGTACTTGAAAGCTGCCCTTGATATCAAGTGACTATTATATGTAAGAACAAATCTTCATATTATCTTATGAAAGGAATCTGCTGGCAGCCTTTTGTCTTTTTTTTTAATGGACCACTTAGAAAATAAGTGGCACTTTTAGTGTCCATTAACTCTCGCTTAACTAATGCTAAATTGCATTTGAGCACCTATGGACACACTTGTGAGAGCCATGTTAATACTAGATGAATTCATTAGGAGCGGGGCTATTACTTCCAAAGCTAAATGAATTCATAATGATGGGAAATCTGAAATAAAGTGTTACCAAAAAATAATCGGTAGCACATTAAGCATCCATTAAGTGCAGCAGAACAGCACTCAAATGTCTGCAAATACAAATGAAACCCCTGTGAAGAGAGCTGGCACAAGGGAATTTCTATACAGGACTTGTGTTCTCACTAGGGAAGACAAAAGGTATAGGCTGTGCAATCTTCCTTATGTAGGATCTTTACTGAGGGGAAATAGAAGGATTAGCATAGCTCCTCCCTGACTGAAAGCTTTTTTTATTCTGGATTCTAATGAATTAGACTGTAGGTTCCCTTTGAATTGTAGGATTCCACTCTCTCTCCAACTATTATGACTATTATTATTACTCTATTATTATTATTATGATGATGATTATGATTATTGCTGTTAATAATAGAAGGGATGGGGGAGAGGGGAAGCATGGATGGCAGATGCAGGCCTCTGTCCCTGCCCACACCCCCGCATCATTCTTGATGGACAATTTGCTAGTAATAATAATAATTAGTAGTGATAGTCATAGTAGTACTAGTAATAATGATAATTGTGGTGGTGGCGGTGACGATCATCATCAAGCTGTTGCAAGGAGCTGTGATCTGTCCTGAACAGACGTCTAAGTACTGTTCACTAACCTCGCTAATGTCTGTCCTGCAATGTTAATAAGTGGCCCTGCCTTCTGGGGTAATGACCAGAGTAACTGCCTGATTTCTGAGGTTAATGACCAGGGCAGACCTTTGCCATGCGCGAACCCTGGGGCAAGCTTTGTTGCAATTTTACTCCATTCTTTGCCATGTTGGTAGTGTGGTTGTGGTTGCTTAGTATCCAACTTGCTGGCTCTTAAGATGCCATCTGCTCAAATTTTCATTTAAAAAAAAAAAGTGGTCTTACCCTGAGCCATCAGTTGCAGAAATTTACAGATGTCCAAATGGCCAACTGTCCTGTTCAGTACTATGTTGCATGTAGGGTTAAAAACACTTCCGGACTGGAAGTGACTGCTGTAAATGCCATGGAGATCAGGAGCCTAAAGGCAGCATAGATGAAAGCAAAAGGGAGATAAAATATCAAAGAAAATTCAGGGCTTTTTCACACCTTCATTTGCAACAGCTGCAAATCATTTGAAGGTTGAAAGTTAGTACCTGTTACCTTGGTGTCACACATTCAGGTGCAACAGTAGCAAATTATTGGGTTGTGGTGACCTATTGAAGCTTGGACATGTTGAGGGGATAATCCTTGCCTGGAAGAAAAAAACTCTGCAGTGCTAAGAGGGTAGTGACCACAGACTAAACCATTTGAAACTGTGGCTGCTTGATTTTTAACTGCACTTAGTAAATATAGTGGTGGATGGGTTGTACTCAACTTGGTGAGATGTGAGCAGTGGGGTACTCCAGGGCTCGGTCCTTGGGCCTGCACTGTTTAACTTCTTCATCAGTGTCTTGGACGAGGAGGTGGCAAGCACGCTGTCCAAGTTTGCTGATGACACTAAGATGTGGGGTAAGGTAGACACACTTGAAGGGAGAGAGAGGCTGCAATTAGATTTAGACAGACTACAAAAGTGAGCAGATGAGAATAGGATGGGGTTCAATGTAGACAAATGCAGAGTGCTGCACCTTGGGAGAAGGAATCCACAGCACACATACAGACTGGGGAGTTCCCCTCTTGAAAGCACAGAGGCGGAAAGGGATCTTGGAGTCATTATTGACTCCAAGATGAACATGATCTGCCAATGCCAGACCACAGTCAGCAAGGCCAGCCATACCTTGTTATGCATCAAAAGGTGCATCTCAAGCCGGTCCAGAGAGGCGATACTCCCTCTCTATGCGACTTTGGTCAGGCTGCAGTTGGAGTACTGTGTCCAGTACTGGGCGCTGCACTTCAAAAGGGATGTGGCCAGCCTGGACAGGGTTCAGAGGAGGGCCACTCACTTGGTGAGAGGGCAGCAGGACAGGCCCTACGAGGAGAGACTGAAGGACCTGAACCTGTTCAGCCTCAACAAGAGGAGGTTGAGGGAAGACCTGGTGGCTGCCTACAAGCTCATCAGGGGAGATCAACAGCAAATAGGCAGAGCCCTTTTCTCCCCAGCACCACCTGGGGTGACAAGGAACAATGGT
>JAGPOW010000797.1:18418975-18438879 GCA_030014935.1 Caiman crocodilus | reverse complement strand
TTTTTTTTTTTTTTTTAGTTCACACAATATCAAGTCTGTAAAAATGGGGCCAACCTTTATGAAGCAAAAAAGAGGATGAGAGAAGAATGATATTCCCTTTCTCCCTACGTCCTCCCCAGCTTACTCCATACGTCCCTGTAGGGCTCCACATATTTCTGGGGGAGGAGGGCTGGTTAGCTTGCACAGAATCACTCTATAGCTCACAGCAATGTGTGGTGGGTCATAGCCAGCATCACACTCGCTCCCTGCTTATGCCCAGAGGCAGGCCCTGTGTGGAGCATGGACTGCACTTTTCTTAGCAGATGTCAGGAGAGTTAGGCATGTGAGTTCTCTGCTGACCTCTGTCCCGTGCAGTCAGGATACCTCCGAGCACCACTGCACTTCTTGCACCCTTAGTACTGCATCTTGAGGCAAAAGCTAGAGCATAGCCCTCTGTTGCAGATTTTTTGTTTTTTATTTGCTATCAGACCTTTCGTTGACCTCGATCTGCTGCTGTTCTTTGAGGTTGTTTTTTTTTTGTTGCTCATATTTTCTCCGCACATTAATTATACAGATGTACTAGGGCCATGTGCTCTGCCACATCACAAAGAAAACCACAGGACTACAGATCAGAAGAGCTGCCAGATGTATTCTCCTGGCAATATACCACAGAGGGGTCAAAGCTGAGGCTATCAGACAGCCTGGCTGGCTTTGGAAGCAAGATGGGAGCATCACCTGTCCTCTGGAAAGGAAGCCATAGAGGGTTCAGTGTTGGTAGATTCAGGGTTTGTTTTCATTTTGGTAGATGTGATGAGATAACATGACTTCCAGATCTGGTTTCTCTGCTTCTTTAAGACAGTGAATCCCACCCTTTTTTATACTGTGGACTGGCACGGGCAGGATGGGGTGCACGGAGCCAGCAGCCTGCCTCCCAGGGCTGCCCCACCACTCAACTTTAACCCCATATATAACTGCCAGTAGTGAAAGCTGCTTGCCTGGGTGGACAGATGGGGATCCAAGCTGGGGGCTCATGCCATGACCCAGCAGCCAACCCCTCATGCCCCGTACTGCACCTTCTGTCTTCAGGCTGAGTAGTATTTTATTCCTTGACTAGCCAAAGGTATCCCTCTGATAGCAACAGTATTTGTGCCCTTAGTGATTTCATGTTCTGGGGTCTATGTCATGAGTGAACTGTGTTTTCTTGAAAATAAAGGGGCTGTTTTGATGTGGTTTGTACTGCTATTTGCTTCCCTTTGTGTAAAAGTCCATATGTCAGCATCACATTTCAGTAAAAATCAGTAAAGATGGTTGTGCTTTGTTTTGTTTTTTCAGTGATTGCTCTCAGATTGTACCAACTCAGTATTAGGTTGTACGTTGTCTCTGTAGCAGGCTGCTGTCCATATCTCCAGTTACAGCCTGCAGAGGATGTTTTTTCTTTTCTGTTAAGAAAAGGCACACAAGGTCCATTGAAGAGGAGGTTTCATTTTTAGAACTCTGCTTATTTGTCTTTTTCTTCTTTGCAAAGATGACCAAGATTTACTTTTATTTGGGTGAAAATCGCTCCCATTGACTTCTTTCTATAGCAAGGATGCCATATTCATTTGTATTTCTAAGTAGGCCTCTATCTCTTTCCTGTCCACAGGTAAAGTGAAGGGAAATAATATGGTGCTATTTCCAACTTTTCTATCCATGCCTGGATATTTCTCTTAAAACTCACATATATCTAGCTCATTGCATCTCCGTCCACCCACTACTCTTCCATCCCTTTTGTCATGTGAAAGTAATATTCGTGGTAATGAGGAGCACAAAGTGCTTTTAATTACAAAAGTAATTAAAAAAAACTTGCCCTTGCTACTACTCTATTCCTGTGTCATTAACCTGCTAGAACTTAGGGAAAGTTTTCAAAAGTAGCTAAGTGACTTAAGATCTTAAATTCCTTTTTATCCAAAAAAAGGGTTAGGCTAGGGGCAGAAATTGCATGTAAACTGGTTTAAGTGATCAGAAACTGGATTAAACCTGTAACAGAACAGACATTCAGTGCACATAAACCATTTTGAAAATGGTTGAAAGTGGTTTGACATAAACCTGCTTGAAGGTAGTATCAGACTTAATTGATTTGGGTCAAATTGACTTATGTGATGTCTGTTTGAGATCCTTCCCTGGTTTAAGTTAAATCAGAGTCCCCCAGCATCCCAGATACCTTGCAGACCTGGGTGGGGCTTTCAGCTCCAGAGACCTGGGCTGGCTCCTCCCCTCTTCTCCCTGGCAGAGAAGGCACATATAGCAGTGTCTGCCCAGCTTCCCTGTGCCCCACCCTCTGCCACTCCCTTTTCCCTTCTCCCCTCTCCCATAACATGGGCCATAGCCAGTGTGTGGTATGTCTGATTGTCTGTGTAAGGCAGACAGGACAGTGTTCACTCAGGGCTTTTGGAGCTAATCAACAGGTAGCAGGTAATGTCCCTCCATTCCTTCCTTGGAAAAAGTTGTTCAAGAAGAGGTTGAACTAATGAGAGGCTTTTGTTTTCTGGATGGAGTGCTAAATGCTGTTATCCACTCCCTGTTGTGCTGGTCAGGAGCAGTAAGCGGGGTGGGGGAATCAGAACATCCTAGGCTGGGGCCTAGCCATGCCCCCTTCAGCTCAGCAGTGTGGAAAGGAAGGAGGGCTTCTCTAGCACCTGAAAGCTTCTAGACTGAGCCAGTGCAGGCACATGCCTGCATTTCTTTAGTTCAAAGGAGATGTCTTTATGGTTAGAAACTGGTTCAGCCTAGCTAGGTTAGACTAACCAGCAAAGATTGAATTAATTCAGGCTCAGGCTTTTTGAATGCCTGTCCCTAGCCATAGAAACTAGGTTCAGATTCTTTTCTACCTAGTAGCAGTCTAAGGGGTACTTACATGCCTAAGTGTGATCCTATTTCACCTTGCCCATGTCAGTGAAGAACTATATTTTTGTAATGCACCTCTCAGGTAGCTGTAAGACTATGTCACAAAAAGTTGGGAGGAGAAGGAAGACCCACCTCCTGTTTTCTCAGGGACTCATGGGAAATAAATTAGGAGCTCACTTAGGCATTTACATGCCACTTACACCCCTTATAAGTGGACTAGAATCCAGTCTTTACTTTCTAAAAGTACCTATACACATGCAGGAAGGCTGCTCTGACACACTGTAATTATAGCATGTTGGAGCAAACTTGATTAATTGAGCCTGCCAGAGAGTGGTAATTATCATGCTCCAGCCAACTCCAGCGTCATATGTATCAGCATCCCCCCGCCGAAAAGTGACAGCGGGGGCACTTTAACTAAAATGGCACTGGAGGCACTCATTCAATGGCTTTGGTTAAAGCACACCCTCCACCATTTTTCAGAGTGGGGAAGTTGATATACGTGACACTCCAAGTGCTTTAATTAGAGTGGCTCTCAGAGCTACTCTAATTAAAACACACCCTCTAATTCCCAGGGCACATGTATAAATGCCCTAAGTGACTTGAAATCTTAAGTGACTTAAGAATTCTTGAAGTTTTTACCCCTAGTCCTTGAAGGGAGGGAGGAGTCCTGACTGTTGGCTCCCTTGGTTGAGCCAAGTCTTCCATTAAGCAAAGGTTAGCCCACATTTACAGACTATGGATAATCCAAGTTCCTGGTTGCAGAGTTCCTTTGAAAATCTGGCCATGCATCTCTTTCAGCTGTTATTCATTTGTAAAACAGGAATAATGCTTTCCTGCTTCACATGAGTTTTTTTTAATAGAAGTTTATTCAGATGTATAAAGTATTTATATTGCATAGATGTAGGGTGGCCCTTAGTAAATTTGTCTGAAATCTGTGAGCTATTTCAAATCTTGCTGGAGCCATTGGGCATGCTGGCTAAATTCCATTTCAGATAGAAAAGGGAACAATAAACTTACCTTTTTTCAATTAAAAGCTGAGATAAAGGAAGGGAAGACAAAATTATGTGCAAATATTGGGGTAGCAGTTGTGATTGCAGTTGTGCTCATGTGCACATGTGAGCCATAAGCAGCTAGAGAGCAGCAATGAAATGCTTATACAATACTTAGAGAAATCAGAAGCAAGAGATTTTTGGGCAGAGAGCTGGTTAATAAAAGGCTTTGAACTGCAAGCAAGACAACTCCCTGCTCTTTTGATTCCTTCTGTGTTCAGGGAAACATGGCTTTCATTACCTTTTTAAAATATACTGGATTTCAAAGAAACACCCGATTCCATAATTCATTCCCTTCTCCCCCATGAAAACAACGCGTAGGACTGAATAAGGGCTAACTCCTTGGGCTAAAAAAGGTAATGTGACACTAAGAAGTATGTGAATGGCTAGACAGATTAAAAACAATCTGTCAGGAAATGTTATTCCCTTGGCTGTCATCTGTTTAGGGAATGAAAACAATATTTTGGCACAAAAGTGACCAGTTGCACAATAAGAATGGGAGCAAACAGCCAATATGAGTAGTTTTTTGCACAGCTGAAGGTGCATTTACATGTGCCTATTTAAAGCACTTTAGGCTGATTTAAGGTGCATTAAGGGCAGGCATCTACATGTGTGTGCCCTTAATGCACCTTAAAAATGTCAGTTTTAGGTTATTTGTGCTTAAATTTGATACCTGCAAAAGCAAGTATCAAGTTTAGATGTGAATAGCTAAAATACGTTAACACTGTGTCTAGACTGACTGGGGACTAACTAAAGTCCTACGTTAATGTGCTTTAATGAGTGCATGTGTAGATGCATGCCTAAAAATCACCTTAATGCATTTTAAGCTAATGCATATTAAATTTAATAAATTTAAATGCACATGTAGGCATACCCTGATATCCTCAAATGTATTTATTCAAATGATGCATAAAATGCCTGATCAGTCCTTTTGAGATAAATTAAAATCAGCTTAATATTTCACTAACCAAAATAATGGGGAACTAAATATGCAATGAGTATTACTCATAAACAGCTTACCTGACATGAAGACTTCTGCTGAGGTGAATAAAAAGCTAGGAATTGGCCTTATATCTTGGCTGCTCATGGGAAATTCCACCCAGATCTTTTGCTAGTGTACAATGGATAACATGCAGATCAATTCCCTATCACCCCCAGAGTCCGGTAATCCTTCATACAGATAAAGAGAGAATGGGAATCCTCTGCAACAGAGAGAAATCGGTTTTCCTTTCTCGCTGTACACAGTGCATTTTAAGGGCACCAGTGTTCTTTGTATAATTTCATTCAGTCCTTTGCATCTGTAAGAATTAATGGTTAGAATTATTATTTTTTAATTCTGACTCCCCACCCCTACATTTTGCATAAAGCAATAGTTGGTATTATTTTTACCTAACTATTGCCTGGCAGAGCAGTAAGAGCCTTATCCAGATTGAAGCTAGTGCTGGCTGTTCTACTTTGTCAGGCTAAATTTCAAAATGAAGAATGGGTTTGGTGTCTACGGACACACTTCACAGTTTAGAATGGCAATAGTAACTCCTCTCTGCTACTACTCCCCTTCACATACCTTCTTATGGGATTGTCTAGTCTCCGCCAAGCACCGTGTTGGAGGACTGCCTTTAGAAAACCTTTTTCTAAGCGTGTTGTTTGACATCTGGCTCTTTACATTTGGCAGGGGCAAGCAGCTGAAACTTTGGCCTGGTCATATTGTAATGAACCTCTCCCTGTTGTAATTTTTATTTTAGCTGTAAGTATTCATATTTTTTAGTAAAGCTTATCCTAAGCATTTAGGCTAGGGACAGAAGTTACACATAAACTGGTTTAAGTCATCAGAAACTGGTTTAAACCTGTAACAAAACAGAAGTTCAGTGCACATAAACCAGTTTCAGAAGGGCTGAAACTGGTTGAAGATAAACCTGGTTGAATGTACTAGCCGACTTAACTGATTTGGGTCAAACTGGTTTATGAAACTTCTGTCTAAGACTCCTTCCTAGTTCAAGTTAAACCAGAGTCCCCAGCATCTCAGCATGCTTTCCAACTCTGGGCTGGAATGTGCTCATGCAGAGAAGGGTTGGGGAGGTGGGGAAGCAGGGCCTGCCCCTCCCAGGCAAAACCAGCTGGGTTTTGGAGCCAGGGAGGGGATTTAAGCTTCCCTTCCCCTGAGTACCAAGCTTCCCTGCCCTGCTAAAAACTTTTTGCTGGCTGCAACTGTGGACTACAAGTCCCAGAGGCACCTTGAAGTAGGAAGAGGAAGTGATGAGCAACCTTGAAGAATCCTGCTGTTATGATTCTGGATTGCAAATTCCAGATACTTTGGGGGCATCAGGAAGAGGAAGCGAATAGATAGCCCATGCTGGCTATGTGCCAGAAAGCCATGCTCTAGTACCCGCCAGCTTCTGGCCTGAGCATGTGGTTGCACTTCCTGGAACAAAATTAAATCTCTGCAGCTTAGACTAACCTGCAAAGACTGAATCAATTCAGCCTCAAGCTTCTTGACTGTCTGTACTTAGCCTTAAGATCCTGTTTGTTATAGATCCTTTATAGACAGTTCAGGCTAAGCTGCTGCAAACTTGAATCTGGTTCATCACTCCTATTGGATTCTAGCTATTTATTACATGACAGCAGATGCTTCTGTGCATAATGAAGGGCCAGATGCTGTGAGTATACCCTTATGGTTGCTTTTGGTTTGTTTTGTCTTGCCATAGCTGGTTCAAAAAGGCCACAGGACAGTAAGGCATTTATCCACAGATTTCCAAGGCTGTCAGCTGGCATGTTTCACCAAAGAGAAGAAAGTAACAGAAAACCACCATGTTGGAGATGTTTTTGTTTTCCAATATGGGGGCGCAGCCTACAGGATCTGCTGTGGTCCATCATAATCCAAGAACAACAGATGCTGAACCTCTATAGTGGAGGTAACGGTGACTCTGTTGTTACTCTGGTTCCAGCTATTCATGTTTTAAGTGGTCTTGGCTTAGTTTTGGTTAGCTATCAAAATAGGACAACTGCCAATGAGGCATTCATTTGGAACTTAGTTATTCATGTAGTAGGTGAAAAGGTTGGGTGTTGTGTCTGTCATTCTTTACGGATTTCCCTCCGGGAGTTTTGGCAATTTAATTACTAAGAATTTCTCAGGTTCACCAAATACAGGCTAGAAACTGTAAATGACAGAGAAAGTGAGACAAGGAGTGTGAGAGAGTGAACGAGAGAGAGAAAAACTGTGATCTCTCCCAGATGTTAAAGAGAATTTCTTGTGCAGTTGAACAAAGGTGCAGTCTGTCCAATATCATTTTTATTCTAAACCTTCAATATTGCAGCTGACGGCAGAAAATGTGCAGTAAAACATGGGGAGGCCACTGGGTAATATCCACTGTAAAGTGTTAATTGCCTATTGAGGCTGTAAACTATGTCAATATGCCTAGATCTGAGTTATTGACAGACTCCTATTTATTCCAGCCTCACAAAGCTGGGCTCTTTAGAACTGGGCTCTAATCAGTCATGCTTTACTGATCCCACCAAGAAGCACCAGTCAATAAATGTGCTTGCCGTCTTAACCCTTTGAAGTTTGTAAAATTACAAGTGGGACTGATAACATTGATTCAGAGAGAACTCTTGACAGTAGGAACCCCTTGGAAATAAAGGTTGCCTGGGGTGAATGACACCTACTCCCATCTAATGGGCAGCATGGGTACCCACAGGTCAATGTGGGGGCTCACTTGCTGGCCTAGCTTCTGTACATGCTTCTGTGGACACCTGAAGTTTGAACTGAAGGGAAAATTTGCATTAGGAAGCATCTTGTATGTTCCTAGCAAAAATGACTGAATAGTGGTGGTTGTCTCAATATTTATTTTACATTTGGGATGGTTAAAATTCTGTGACATCTGTGATATGCTGTGTGATATGTTGTGTGTAACTCCACATTTTTAGTGAAAAACTTAATTCATTGTATGATACTATTATATGGCTGTGTTACAACCACATAGTAGCAGCCATTCTTGTATTAGTAGCATTGTACTAAAGTAGTAGGGTTATTTAAAGTGGGTGGCTGGAGCTTTGAAATAATTGCTTTTTGCTGGTGGAAAAATAAATACAGATAAAAAAATTCCCAACAAGGTAGGAAGGTAACTAAGGCAGGGATGTTGCTGCTATCTACCATAAGCTATAACCAATACAAGGCATCAGAAATGTGGAAAAGAACTAGAAGTCGGTTTTTATTGTAAAGAAGAAGAATAAAAAACCCAGTGCCAGCCCATGCTTACTTGGCTGAAAATAATTATATTACTAAAAAAAAAAGAAAAAAGGAAAAAAAATCAGACTTTTCTGTTTTTCTTCCTTCCATGTTCCTTTACCCTCTGTGTTTGAGTGGTCACATTTTATTGGAAAAAATATTTGTAGAGTGGGAAATGACTCCAAGCCTGTGGGTGTTGTAGAATGTTTCCTTCAATAGGCTTGAGAAGAATCAGTATAGAGGATCAAATTCTGTTCTTTACGCCCAGGCTAAAGCAGGAAAATGAAATGGCTTTAGCAAACTTTCAGCACCACTTACCAACAGATGTAGGCAACAACTCTGTCTGAAAATATTCATTCATCAGGGTGAGGTGCAGAACTGATGTGATCATAGGCCTAAGCATGACTACCAGTAAAGATGTTTTTAAATTCTACTATCTGTATACACTAGGGTTAATGGTTTATAAAGATCCTAATTAACATGTATTCACTTAAAGGCTTCCTAAACATATCTTGCTTCCCAGGTCTAGACAGGATCTTACGAGGAATTAAGATGAGAGTTAATTTTTCTAAAGGTCTTTTTTCCAAATCAGTTTAACCCTGCCTTTGTCTGAGACTGTAGCCACATAGTTACTATTCATTAATGGGTGCTATACAGTGATCACCCATTCTATTGCTTGAAAATTTAGGGTCACACAGTAAAGTGTTGGGATTCACTCCGTGAGCAGTGCTGACTTGGGCAGAAGGAGTAGAGTTGCTAGCATGTGATATTCCTCAGTTATACCCCATGCTTTGCGGGCAGACAGAGGTTGCAGGTGTTCTATTATGCAGTGCATCTCAAAGAACCTGTGATCAGAGCAACCCACAGAGTCAGGTATAGTTTGAGGATTGCTGCCTGCTGCGTTAAAGTAAATGGTTGTGTTACATGTATTTGTTGGTTTTCAGCAGCCTTTTGTATTATATAAGGTGTCAATTAAAATAGCCTCTCTCTTATTGGCAAAAGGAACAGTGAATTAATTTGATTTCAGAGCTTCCCATGTATCTTATTTCACTGTATGTACAAAGAGTAAATACAGAATAACTTAGAAAATTGCAGCCTGACTTAAGGGGTTTAGGTTCTTCTTCAACACACAATTCTTCTTCATTGTAATGGGAGTTAGGTGGCTAAATACCCTTGTCAGCTTTGAAAATCTCAAACTTGGGGCATGTGTGCATTATAATCTATGGCTAATTCAAAACAGGAGAGTTTGTTTTCATGCAGAAACCTCTTTCAATAACTATGGAAAGAATGGCTGTTGCCTTGTGGGAAGGCTTTGATCTGATCTATTGCTCCATCTATTGCTGTCTAATGTGAGCGTGTTTTTTATTATGGACAGGTACTGGAGGTCCTTTTCAGGGAATTCAGTTGCCTTAGGTATAGCAGCTCTTCTTGAAATTGATGCAAGTCTTTTGACTATATAAGTCCTTAATAAAGTTTATATTTTAGTACAGATTCTGAAGTCCTTGCCCAAATCGAGAGGTATGCAATAATATTGATAGGAGTCTCCAGATATTAGCTTGTTTATTCTGTTCATCTTGCACTTAAAAAAGCAAGAAAATATGGGGCAGTCTGTCTTGTCTTAGTGGAGGGCAATGCAGGTAAGTTATAAAGTTAGCTAGATGAAAAACTTGTATGTAATGGGGGAAAAAAGATATTGAAAACTAAGATTCACCAGTCACCAGATGCAGATCAGAATACTCAGTCCCAGGCAATGCAAGGACTTCCCGTTCAATCTGTCATTAAACAGCAAGGTGTATAGTTGCATTTTGTAGCACATTTCTCAACCCTTATGCGGATCAGGGCCAAATACATATAAATTAAGGAAACTCTTTGGTCACTGAATTTTTCCTCTGTTGTGCCAAAACAGAGAGCACTGATAAAAGCAATAAACAATTGTAAGGGGAAATGAAAAGGGGGGAAAAAGGAAGCAAGACTTTTTTCTGGGGCAAAGTGTATTTAAATTGTTGCAGGGATGAACATCAGTGGGGTTTTTGTGCATGTTTGCCTTGTGTTTGATGAGGAGGTTTGATGATTGCATTTTACCTCGTTTTCCACAGACACTTTGTATACTGTATTCTCTTTGAGATGTGACCACTAGAGAGCAGACTTATCCTAGTAACCGGAGCTAATTAGTGCTTGGCCTCTTCATTTCCTCTCCCCCCGCCCCCCTCCACCTCTCTTTTAATATATAGGCAGAGGGGATTTAGATGGTTCTTAGCTTTGCCTCCAACACTGTGCAATCTTAGGCCTAATTAAAACACCACAGACGGCCTGAACCCCACATTAAAATTTGATGAGGAATTGATCAGCCAAGCAAACAGGAAATTTAGCTGTGTGAGTGAAGGTAATGTTTGCTCAAATGTGTAATGAGGCCCATAGGGAATATTTATGGGGACCTTAGTGACGGCTTCAGCAGTTCCTTCTCCTTGATTTCAACTTACCTGCCTGCCCACTCCCTCTTAAGACTATAAGCTTAAGGACATCCAAGGCTGCCTCAGGTAGAACTAGATGGACTATGTTTGACTGCGAATTTGCTCTTCAGAGCTCTGTAAGATGTGCCACTTTGAAATCCAAATACCCCTTTTTTGGTTTGTTTTTCATTTTAAATACTCAGTTCAAGGAAATATCTAATCACTATTGATCTGTGGAACTCACTGCTGCATGTTACTAAAGTAGCTTACTCAAAATAATCTCTTATTTATAGGGATAAAACTAGCAATGGCATTCACTTTACATAGGATGACATTAGAAAGACTACCCCATGCTTTTGGGCACATGTTGATTGGAGGAAGTCAAGAGGAATTCTTACCATGGCATATCAAAGCACACCTTTATTCTTTCCTTTGAACTTCTAGTTTCTGACTGGAGCCAGTTTTGGTGTGCTGCTCATTGCATCATTTTGTTACAACAGTGCTGCCATCTTTTAGCCTAGTCCTTCCATGTTACACTTTTTTGCAGTATTTATGAATATGAAAAGCTGCCAAATGAAACCTGAGCAGGGTAAGGAGTTAGGGTCTCTCTTTCTAATGAACAGAATAGTGAGATTTAGTGGACCTATCATAATTTATATTTAAGGCTTTGTATTTTTGAAGTGCTGTGCACACATAAGAAAATTAGCCTTGTGCAATAGGAAAGCATTGATTTTAATTTTGCAGAAAAAGAAATTGAAACGAGATGATTTTGGAAGATTTAGCCACATGACTTGTGTTATTGCCTTTTACATTTCAGCTTTAGGACACCACACTTAAGGTCTCATAACCACCAGAAGAGCCAGAAAGCCAGTGACACTTAGGGCTTGTCTATATGGTGAAACTATTGTAGAATAAATAAGGGTGAGAATTTAAAGCATAATAGTTAACAACTTGTGGGTTAATCTAAGCAGCGAAAAGACATTTATTGTGGAATAAACGGTCCACATACAAGGCTAGTACAGAATAGCTGTTGTATTTTAAATTCACACATCAGCTTATTCTGCACTAGTTTCCCCAGACAGACAGGCACTTAAGCTCATAAATTCCTAAATCATCTTTCAAAGCAATATTTAGGCAGTATGTACCCTAACAGCACTTGATCAGTACAGGAATACTAGGATACTATGTTGGGAAAGCATTGCTAGCATGGTAGCAGCTATACTAGCAAATCTGTGCTCCTCCCATGTACAAAACAAGACTCCCAGGTAAAAGCACAGTTTGGCTATGTGTGCACTAAGGGTTTCTGCCTGCACAGATGGCCAGTCAAGGATCAGAATTCTTCTTACCCCAATCAACATAGTTATGCTGACATAAGTCTCTTATGTAGGAATGGCTGTTGGATCCTAAAACACCTCTACTTTTCAAAATATTACCATAATATTTGATTGATTCAAGTGCTAGTTTCTGAAAATGTGCAATGCATACAGTTAGCTTCTTTGAAAGCATATGCCCCTTTTTATATCAGATTAACATCTGTTACCTAATGGGCAAAACCCAGCATTGTTGTTACTTTGTGGATGAGTTTATGGTATAAGGTTTTGCATTATGACTACAGCATTGTGATTCAGATCACTCTAAGAGTAACATCTACTTTTCATTTTTCTCTTCTTCATCAATCTTTGCCCTCTCTAAACATTACCAGCAAATATATTATATTATCATCCAAGTCACTGATGATAAACTACTGACTAGTGACAGACCAAAACCTGATCCCTAGACTGAGTAGAGGCATTTGAGGAGGTTAAATCAGGTACAGAATAGCCGCTCAATTTGAATTTAGCTCATTCCGGTGTCAACTTTATACTTTCAGACCCAGTCTCAGCGACAGGCAATCATTCTAAACCTGTATCTGTATAGAAATTCCATGCATACAAACTGGTTTAAAAATTGCAGAACCCAGTTTAAGATAAACCTGGATCTATGTTGAATCAGACTTATTTGATTTAGGTCAAATTGGTTGAAACTTCTGTCCACCTTCCCTGTGCAGCCCCAGGGCTGGGAAAACCCAGCTACTGGGCCCAGCCACAGGGGCTGCTCTTTTCACCCTTTCTCCCTCCTCCACCCCCCTCGCACTGTTTTTTTGCCCCTCTGGTCCCTCTGGCCCCTTGCTCCCCACCTCTCCCCCACATTTAGCCAGCCCTCTCAACTTGCATCCCACAAGCAGCTCCAGGTGCAGCTACTTTTATCAGCATTTGCCTCTGCCAGAGCCCAGCAAGTAAGTCCCAGTGGGGAGCAGAGTGGAAGGGATGAGGGTGTTGCTTCCCTGGGGGGAACCCCATCCCACCTGCAGGTTGTGCCTGCCTCCCACCTCCCCACGGGTCACACCTGCCCCCCCATACATGGGTCATGCCTGCCACCTCCTACCCCACCCATGGGACGTGCCTACCCCATCAATGGGATGTGCCTGACCCCCATCCCCCAGTCGACCTCCAACCCCCTCCAGCTTGCTGGACTCTCAACTCCCCTGCTAGTCCCCCGACTCTGATTTACCTGCAATCAGGCAGCCATTTTGAATTGACTTAATCTCCCCCTAAGGCCCATGTATGTCTGTACTTGGGGATCTCACAAGAAACTGTCCCATTCATTCATATTTTCTCATTGACACCTATATTTTGAGATGACAGTGAGCCAGTATTTAATTAATCTAATATGTGCCCCTTAATTCCAGACAATGCAAATATTTTAGTCAAATTGCCATGTGATATAAAGTCACATGCCTTGGGAAATCCAAGTGTACAACAAGAAGACACCAGACTGTAACCTCATTGAATAAAATAAGTTTGTTGGACAAGATCTATTTTCCATGAAACCTTGCTGAATAGCCATAATATTTTTATTCTTTAATTCTTTGTTGATAGACATGAATAACCTATTTCATTATTTTTCTAGTCTGTAATTCATTGGGTTCCTATGTAAATAATAAACAAATATCTATTAAAAATATTGGCAGTCCTCGAATCCTTTGGACTTTTTTTCCATTTCCAATATTTGTTAAATTAATGTTAGTCCTTAGCTAGTTCCTTTAAGGCCCTTGGATTTCAGGGTTTGAGCACCCAAAATGTTTAATAAATAGTAAAGTAATCTTAGTATGCAGGGTACACAGCTCTATTGCAAAGTAAACTGTTCAAGTCCAGGTAAAGTTAATTCCTGAAAAAAGTGTAGTAACTTTATAGTAAACTTTCTACATAGTATGTATTGAGTGTCTACTTCTCTATTTGATTTCATACTGGGACAATGCAAACTGACTCTCCTGCCACCTAATGGCTAGGTGTTATCATAACACTTCCTGGGCTTCCAGTTTGGGAGAGGGAGTCATGGGTCTGCTCTTTATACTGAAGTAAATTTACTGTGGATTAAAATCTGGGGCAGATTATGTGAAAGTAATGTTCTGTGTCTGCACATTAAGGTATCTGGGTCTGTCAATGTAAAATGTTTTATCTTTGGCTGTTACCACCTTACATCTCATTTAAACTTCATGTTTCTGGTACATCGTCATACAGGATGGAGAAATACTTCTGGTTTTTTCCAAATACAGAAAAGAACTACATATTAAATATTTTTGCTTCATTATTTATGATTTTACCATCTGAATGAAGAAATAGTCCTATGTCTGATCTTATGATATTTTGTTCCTAATATGTTTAAAAAATGACTTCTTGTTGTCTTTGACTCTCTTCACCACTGGTATTTCTCTGATTTCTCTGATTTCACCATTGATATTTCTTAATTTCTCTTATCAGTCATCTGCATTTTAGACTTGCAATTTGTTTATTCTGTTTTATAATCTTTATATACTGAAAAGCTTTCCCTCAAATTTGTTACAGCTGTTTAAGATGGAGTGTAAGGGTTTTTTGTTGACCAGCATAACTTCTTTTTATTATATTACCTTTGGGGCACCATGTTGGATGTCCTTGAACAATTTCCAATTTTCATTAAGATTTTTCATGTTTAAATTTAATGCTTTTAGTCAGTTATGTTGACAATGTTTTAAGCTTTGGGGATTTTTTTTTTAAATTTCCAAGACCTTCAGCTGAATCGAGTTGTTCTATAGTAGATGCCTGAAATTCTTCTCTGGCCTGAGGCGTGTAGTCCAGTGTGAATTCAAGAGCTCCAGCCACACTTATAACTTCCTACACTTGTAAAGCTCCCATTGCCTTTAAGAAACTTCCTGTCCAGGTAAGTGTATTTGAAAGCTCAGCCTGTAAGAAAGAACCTTCTTCTTCAAAAGAAGGTTTTAATGTGAAAGTAATGTAATCAAGCACTAAGTTGCCTTCACCAACAATTAAATGAAACAGCAACTAATGGCAGGCTAGGAAGGATCACCCTGAGGGCAGTTTGTAGCACTGCTTCTCTGAAGCATTGCTGTCTAACTTAATAAACATTTTTATGCACAAAGTTCAATTAAAGGGAACACATTTTATATTTAAAATCAAATCAGGCATGAGTATTGATTGTTACCTGGTAGAAACAATGCCACGATAAGAAGGCACTGTTTCCTGCATGAAACCAATTAGAAAGACCTTAAGACCTGTACCTCTATGCAGTAAGCATAATACTACTGCTCGGAGCCTAGTTCAAACCACGTGCCATGCAGCAATGTGACAAGTTTATCTTACTGAATAGGTGTGAAACCCATCTTGAATTTTCATCTCATTGCCAGAGACAAAACATTTGTGTCTTCAATTCTAATGTTTATTTCAGGGTGCTCAGGAAAGATGGTTAGTTTAACTTTCTGGAAAATAAGAAAATGACAGTCTGCGGTCTTGTTAGGCCTTTTAAATATAAGCATCATTTGGCATTTCTAGGTATGATTCAAAGGCACCAGGCATGAAGGTAAGAGAGTGTGTGTGAAGGAAGTAGTGATAATGGATTCCATCATCTTTCCTTGGTTTAAATAAGCAGCATTCTTGCACTGCTGCTTTTTCCTACTGGCCATGCGCTCGGTGCCCTACTCTGTTTCAGTTTATATTAACCACTGCAAGCTAAAGCCTCAGAGCACCTACTTCAGAAACGAGTCTGCCTGCAACATGAAGCACAGAACAACAGAGTATCACTCAGAGACTTCCAAGGGCTGTACAGACACTAATGTTGTATCCTCAGAATCCGAACTTTGGTAACAAATATTTTAATCAGTCTCAGAGATGGGGAAACTGAGCCCCAGAAAGTGATTTGCTGCAGGTGAAAATGAAGTCAGTGGCAGAAGCAGGAGCAAAGCCTCCTGGTTTCTAGTCCATTGCCTTAACCTCAAGATCATTCCTAACTCATTTGTGCTGTGAAATATCACAGGAAAATGAAAGACGAAAAAGTGATACTGCAGTTGTATTGTGTGCTTAAGGGTAGAGAGTGGCTTGTCCAGCTTGAATGCACAAAGTTGGTAAGAGTGGGCACAAAAAGTCTCCTACTCCTGCACACATTTGCAGGAACTTGGACTTGAAAAATAATACCTCTAGGGGCATGATGCTGCAGGAAGGGCAGTAAGAGGTGTGGCGTGGGCCACAACCAAGGAGAAGAGTTCATGCCATAGCCTGTACTGTACAGCATACCCCAGCCTTGGGGTGTTCTCTGCCTCCCCGTATTCTTTTCCAAAACCCAAATCTAAGCATACCTCTATGCAGAATCAGAGTCTTCATCCACATTTTTCACTTTGCCCATGTTGCTAATTGAACAATAATTTTTTTTAGTTAAAAAAGCATGTTCTATGAGACAGGCCTCAAGGCCTTGTCACATGCTTGTATAACACTTGGAAAAGAGGGGCCTATATCCTCCTTTAGTTCCCTAGATATTATCACAGTAGAGGCACTATATAATATTTTGGTTCTCATGCTAAATTGGATATGCCTCTTGTTTAATAACTTAAAAAAAGCTACACAATAAAGCACGTATGGGCTGTTTAATACCCATCATTGAAGCTGTCTAGCTACTTTGAATGAACTGACTGGTACTTCATCTAAGGGGTTGCTATCACTGCAGTGTATTGTGCAGTTTTCTGAGCTAGTTTGGGTATCGAAAGAAGCAGTAACATGCAGCTCATTTAGGCTAGCTTGAGAATCTCAGCCTAAAATTGTAGTATGCAGTGTGGTCATACCCTGAGGCTTTACAGCAGAGCTTCCCATACATAGGGTGCAAACCAAGCATAAACCCAACTATTAATGCCACAATGTGGGTCAGTCAAACTATACCAAATCAATGCCTTACCATAACTGGTTTTAGGTCCAGCACTTCAGCTCCTACAGTATTTTGAGGTGACCCTAAGTGTGGTACCTTTTATCAAAAGCCTTCAACTTTTTTGGAAGGACTCTTTACTTAAAGGCCTTGAGAGTTCAGTCTTGAAGGTAATTCCTCATGGAAGTCCTTCAGCATCCCAGGAAAGACTTCTTACAAATGTCCTGTCATCACTTCAAATTCAGTTCTGACAAGAAGCCACAAGGGTCCCATTCATAAAAGCCTTGCACATCACATTATGTGCCTACAGTTACTATAGACATTTCTGAGCTGCAATAAACTTTTGCTAGAGATGCCATACTTTCTTTTTAATTGTGACATCTTCAAATTGCTTGGCCTTGTTCTCCATTGTCTTGTACCTTGAGTGTAAGTATAAATGTGTAAGGTGAAAGGCAGTGGAGATATGAGTCCAGAAGCTCCTTGCTTCTCCCAGAGTAAGCTACCTCAAGTTGGTTGGGTCAATATAACAGGATGACAAAATGTTTATAGATGTCTCATACAAATATATAACTTATGTTTGTGACCTCTAAGAATGAAGGGACAAACCTAGAGCTGCATCAACACGTAGCAAGTTGCAAAGAAATAATTAGCAGGAGAAGGGTCAACCTGTTTGTCAAAAGTACAAAATCAGATTAGAGAAGGCATTTTGGCTATAGGGCCTTCCTCAGGCTACAGAAGAACAGGATGTCATTTAGTTTTGCTGTGTCCTAGTTTCACCATGCCCTGAGGAAGCCCCCCAAGGTTGAAACGTTGCTTCTAATTGTTTTATGAATGACTTTTTCTTCCCCTTTGTCACTCAAGATGACACTGTTATTAGACTGGACAGTTTCCGTTGGAAAGACACTTCCTGACAAAATGATAGGCAGCTTCTCATTTCATATTCAAATGTCATTGGTTTGTCAAGACTTCCACATCTGTTCCAGTTTGTCAGTGAGCTGCATACAGGCCTTTTGTACAAATAGGGATGCCTGGGAATCTGAGAGAGAGAATGTTTTTGTTAAACTCTTACTGGAAAAAAAAAAAAAGATTCAAAGATAAAAATAAGTAATAAAAAAATGTTCATACATCATTAATAAAGCTTTTTGTTCGATGCTTGCAGAACACTTTTGGGGAATTAATTAAGCTTATCCCAGCCCTAGACAAAGGGAGAACATTGTTATCACTATGCTACAAATGGGTAAACTGAGGCAAGAGAAAGAAAGGCCAGAATTTGCAGGAGAGAGCTATATTTAGGCAACTAAATAAGTGGTCTGGTTTTTTTTGCAAAGGAATTGAGCATCCTCCAGCACACTGAAATGAGGAAAGTTAATTGGTTCTTCTGAAAATTAGGCCATTTTTTTAGTTGCTTGGATATGGATTTTAGTGCCTGCATTGTAGGCTTCCAAAGCGTATGGACAGATGAAACAATTATGCTAATTTAAAAAGGGAGGTAGGTGAAGGAGCAATCTGAAGCTGATCTGTTGAAACTGTTCCATGTGTCCCATCTCTCTCTCACTGTCTCACAGGAAGGGTAAACTCAGCCACTGTAATTTAACAGCTTTTTTTCATTCTGGAGAAAATTGCCCCCGTTCAACTTTTACTTTCTGCGGAATAGGAGTGATCTCATAAAACAGTTACTGTGGAACAACTGATATAAACTCAGAGACACTAAATCCTTAAAATTGGTATCAGTCTTTTAAATAAGAATGAATAAATTGTTTTGTCTGTCCACAGCTCAGGTCTGAACATGATGGCCAGTAAGACTAGCTATGTTAATAGTAATGGATTACACACAACAAGATTGATGTCCGTCACTCCAAATACTGCATTCCCCTAGTTTCAAGGGAAAGTTAAAGCTCTGGCAGCCAGAAAACCTATTAATTCATCCACGTTTTTCTAATATTGTGCTGCAACTTTGAAATACAATAAAGCTATCCTTAAAACCAGTCACAATTGCCACGCTGCAGTTAGGGATGGGCAGATTATTCAATGATTATTCAGACTTTCAGTTCCTCTTTCTCTCAGATTCCCTGGGAGCAGTTTACAGTTTTGCAAAAATGTATTTGTGTTTTATTTGCTAAATAACTTGCATCAATTCTTGGCCTGTAGCTAATTAATAAACAGCTCTTTGTTGTACTGGTATTGCAACTGAGTAGGATGTATTTAAGTACTGGTAATTCCATCCTGCTTTCTGACCAGGCTTCTGGAAGCACTTTGTTAAACTTACATCCTCCAATATCAAGTTTTTTCTGTAAGTGCTCTTGTTCAGAGTACAGTATTTTCTTTCTACATATATTCCTCAAAGTTGTACTGCAACCTCATTTTTTAAAAGGAACCAATGCATTTGGGTGTCCAGTGATTTTTTTCTTCTCCCCCAGATGTTGGATATGCATCACTTCTTGAAAATCAGGTTCCTTTAAAGTGGAAAGTTGGACACTGAAAATATATGGCTTCAGTCTTTGCTCATACGCAACTTTAGTGGAGCACTGTTCTGAATAAGGATGGCTGAATCCAACTCCCTTATACTATCAACTAAGCTACATGCAAACACTACTGCAACCATTTCAAGTCAAAATGTTAAATAAAACAAAGAAAGCAAAAGCAAAAACCAACATGAATCAGCAATCAAATAATGTCTTGCTTTAGTGGCTACCCCCTAGGGAGAAGAAGTTTCAAAAGGGTGATGGGCTCCTGTGTGAGAGCAGACTTGCCAGGTCTGTCTGTACAACATAGCAAGTATTTATAGAGTGCTTAGAAATGTAAATACAGGGCACATGGAAATGCTGAATGCAGAGCATTATCAAAGATGACATGAATCTTGGAGCTTAATGAATTAGGCAACCAGCTTTATCTTGTTTAGAGCTTATTTTTATTTTGTCATACACATGGATCAATAAATGCATAAGTCAGTAGGGGGACAGAAATGAACCCAGGCTACCAGATGGCAGGGTAGTAAGAGGAGGAGTGTGTGGCGGGCCAGTAGGGGGCGCTCCCGTTTTGAGCCGCCCACCTCCCTGCGCCCGACCACCTTCCAGGCTCCGAGTGCCTCCCTTGGGGTGC
>JAGPOW010000797.1:18378970-18418875 GCA_030014935.1 Caiman crocodilus | reverse complement strand
CTCTGTCATGTGACCCGGGTTGAAATCCCTGCCCTGAGGGATTCTCCAGCCGCCCCTCAGGCTGGCACAGCGAGACGCTTGTGCAGGAGAGCGCCCAGGCTGGCGATTCTGCCACAGAGTGAACATGGAAGAAGGGGAAATTGTATCAAGTTTTTTTTTGTTTGTTATTTTTCTGCAGGTGCATCACTGACTAGGAGCTGATTTTCTGTGGAAATGTCCTCGGGGACATTAGAGACTATGGGCCCAAAGGAACCAGCAGGTCATCTTGTTCCATCTCCTGCGTTACACAGGCCACAGAATTTAATCTAGTTACTTCCTGTTGAAGTTATACACAGAGGAGTTCTAAACTTTAGTGCCATGATCACTTCCCCATATTGAACAAAGGGAGGGGGTCCTGGCTTGTTCCCAGTTTTGGAAGTATTGAGAACTGGTTTATGATAAATCTGGCAAGAAATGTTATTAAGGTTGATATCAAGGGGGTAGTAACCCAGAATAATGGAATTAAACGAAAGGGGAAATTGCAGCTGGCAATGAGACGTGCTAGTCTGTGGACGTCTCTACAGGGAAGTGATGGAGTCCCTGATTCTTGTCTTTTAAAATCATATTGGAAAAAGTGCGCTGCTGAAGACAATCCTGTGTCTCTAGGAAGATGGATTCAGTGAGCTTTTTTGACAGAGTACTTGTATAAAAATCTGTTTGGCAAGTTGGTTTGATGAGAGTGGTGTTTTGTTGGTATCTGTTCTGAGTGTTTTGCCCCATTTGAGATGAATAAAGGGGCACGTCCAGATAAGCAGGAGCATGCACTTTGCAGCACCTCACAGGTTTCTGAGGCACTGCAAAATGCATGCGGTGCATGTGAAAAGGTTTTCCAGTGCAGAGCCAAAATTAGATACCAGGAAATCCTAATATCCATCCTCCCACCCCCCCAAAACCCCCCCTTAAAATAAAGTGGAGCAGCACACATGGCTGCAGTGTGTGCCACCCAAAACTGGAGCTTGGGTGGCCAGAGCCTCACCCTAGCTGGCCAGGCTCTACATGCCCAGATCACTGCTGCTGCTGCCCCAGGAGGCCACTAGGATCCCAAGTAAGGCTGCTGAGGCCAGCCAAGGTACTGACCCCAGCATCCCTTACCCCAGCTGGTGTGTGCCAGGGCACTCCCTGGAGACATGTAGCAGCAGCACAATTATGTGCTGCTGCTGTTTGTACCTGGGGAACTATATATGCACACTCATAGGGATGTAGCCAAGGAGTCACCAGAAGGGACATCATGTTCCTTATTATAGATTTTGAAGTTAAAGAGATTAGAAGGTTGGTTAGAGAAAAAATATAGAGAGGAGAGTGGGGAAAAATCTTGTCCATTTCTATACATTTGAGCTATTCTAGTGAGGGGAAAGAGGCCTGAAGTAATAACCGTATTCAGAATATGGATCGGAAGAAGGGACAGGTCTCAGGAGATGCTGATCATTAGCTTCTTCTCAATGTTGGGTATAATAAAAAATATGGATTTAGGCTTTCCCATCCTGGGTTCCTAATAGGCATCCCAATGATAACTCCACAACTTGCTGTATTTCCTGTGGGTTAGAGGAAATGAAGTTCAAAGGAGTTGATATCGGGTCATTTCAAAACCCACTAGGGGGAGCTGATTTCCATTTCTTGGTACTATTTATTAAGTTGGGTGATTTAAAGGACAATTAAGGGAAAGAATGAAATGAGAAACAAAGTCAGGCAGTTAAAATCTGGAAGAATTTGTGTAGCCATTAAGCAGAGCTGAGACACTTCATTCCCTATATACTCTTCCTTGGGTAACCAGATTTAGTGCAGTTATTTGCAGAAGTCCCAAATCAACTGGCTCAGTAAAATCTCAAAAAATCCAAACCAGATATACCTCATGTGGTGTTGGAAAAATATCAGGTCTTTGCCCAGACTTCAAAATATGTTCTAAATTTAGAGCCAAGAACTGGGAGTAGGAAGACTAGGTGCCTGCCTTGTAGTACATTTCCCATTTCACAAAGAAGTAAGGGTGAGCTATGACACGGGAATGAATATAGGTAATGGGTGATGCCAATGAGATCCTTAGCTACACGTTGCTGTCCTAGGTTGTATTCAGAGGAGTTATTGGAGTTCTGCTGTGGAACTGCCTCAAAAATTCAAGCTTTGTTTTTGTAGTATTCTCGGTCCCGCTGTTCACTTTTAACCTCCCATTAGCACACAAAATGTAACACCTACCTTGTGATGTTGGCATCAACCAGAATCCCACATGCAGTGAAGGACCTGTATGGCAGAGAAACCTATGGGATGAAGACTATCTGAATTACACACACTATGAATTCTCTTCTTGCCTGTCCTTGCAGGTATTTCCCAAAATTTTGTATGTGAAATGCAATACTGTGCCGTGATTTACTCAGTAAGAGAACAGTGTTTTTGATATTTCAGTATGATTTTCATGCCAAACTGAGACCAAACATCAAGATTCAAAGCTGTTTGGGGGCATGTTTTGTTTTGTTTATATGCCCATATCATAATCTTGGTCCACAGCTACAGCTACTTTGGTACTGTAAGCAAATAAGCAATACACAACTCAGTTCAGAAGTATCAGTATACATGTGCCACGATGTGCTGTGCGCTGGCCCAAAGGAGCCAGCTAGTAGTAGAGAAAAGAGAAAAGGCATAGGAGCTATATTTCCCATGAGGTACTGAATCATTATAACCTGTTTCAGATTAATATTTCAACTGAATAAACAAAATGTTCCCCCTTGAATGATTTTCCATGCGCACATTTTTGCTGTGGAGGAATCCAAGGCAGTGCCACCAAACAGAAGTATGTTTTGGTATCTCCCAGACAAATAGTAACTGAAAGAGCATCTCGCCAAATGCAACACTGTTTTTTGGTGGGGTTTTCTTAATATGTCCCCTCACCCCTCCTCCTGCCCCCTGGTAGAAAAATTCCAGTTTCTGGAAACTGAATTTTTTCTTTGAAAAAATCACATTTATGGAAAATTCCCAACTAGCTCTGATCTATGCTATGGTAAAAGAAATGAGAAATGGGTCTATGTGTAAGATATCTGAATAATTTCTTGAAGAAGAGTGGTATTTGTTTGAGAGAGAAGGTGTATGTTTGCTCTATTGGGCAAAAATAAAAGAAAGATTCATATCTGTGAAAAATGAGTAACTTTGTGCTTCTGCCTCAATTTTTTGTTGCTATTGAACACAAAACATGCTCTTTGTTGACTCGGAACTTTTTTCGTACAACATGGCTTGACTTCTTTACCAAAAATGCAGATTTCTGGAGGTTGAAAAAGAATGTGAGAATTGTTTTTGTTCTTGAGGTGAAAGCTACTCTTTCTTTTACCTGAGAAAGCTGCTATTTGTTTTGACAGAAATAGTCAATATTGTGACCCAGTAACAAATTATTCACATGAAAACTGGGCATCATTCCACATTTCCAATACAAACATAGTGTTTGAAATACAAACTTTACACTCATGAGTAGTTTCATTGACTTCGGTGGGATCACTCAAGTATAAAGTTAGGTGCATACATAAGAATTTCTTAGGTCAGCGGCGCAGAATGGAAGGATGGTCTTGGCTTGGAGAAGCCGGACTAGTTAAAGTGCCCTCATTCTACTTCCCAGCTCTGCTACAAACTTCCTTTCTTGTCTTGAGCAAGTCACTGATTTTTTCACTTCAGTGTCTTACCTGTACACCTGTACATTATAGATTATATTTCCCTTCTTTCTCCTTCATCAGTTCGTAAGTTATTTGGGACAGATAATAATGTAATCATTATTACATCTTTATATCATAACGTATATAATACCCAGTGCTTAACACAAGGGGACTTGATCTCAGTTAGCGTTTTTCAGCACTAATGAAATATTTCACAAAATGAAAATTGGGAATTTAACCAAATCTGATTTTTTGTTTTTAATTTTAATTCCAGATTTTAGGAAGAAAAGGAAGATTTGATAAAATGATAAATCCAAGTCAAATTGAGCCTGAAATGCTTGACAGTGTCACTGTAACATATTCACCCATTTGATCTTTCTCTTCCATTAATCCAACAAGCATCTTCCTTCTGTAAGCAATTCTCGGTTTGCTGTTTTTCACCCTCATCCACAATAAGCTTCTGCATTTGTTTCTTCTTCTTCTTGTAACCTAAAGATAATTCATTAAAGGAGCTCCCCCTCCTACTTTTTTTGATCCACCTCTCCACCTTCTAACAGCCCCCCTCCCCAAAACACCATCAATATTTCATAAACGTACAGTGACAAATGTATTTTAATGTGGTCCACAGAGAACCTGAGATTGATTGGCCTCTCAGAAATATGACACGTTTCAAAGCAGGATATTCATGGAGTGTTTTAGTGCCTACATTAGTCAGAGAGAAGCAGTGCCTAAATTTATCATAGTTATGGCTTTCTCGGTATCCATTTTCTTTTAGCCACTGACAGCAAGTATCTGAATGGTCCCTATTGATTGGCTTTAAAATGCATTGGCTGTGGGGGTTTTCAGATCAAATTAAGCCCTGACTTCCTGGAGTTTGTGCATATCTACAGCGCAAGTGCAGCAAAGCTGGCTTCATTCATGCTTATTTTCATTCACGAGGGCTTATGTGTACGGGAAAGGAGAGCTGAAATCACCAAGTGATACTGTAGGTGAACTGATCTCTTCACTTTAAAAGTGAGGAATTATGATCTTAAAAGAAAGTGGCAAGGGGGAGATGCTCACTGCAGCTGTTAACTTAACCAGTCTGCCCACAGAAACAGTACATGGTTTCGGGGCTGTGTCAGTCAGGGTCTGGAAATAGGCCAGCAAGCATTCATTTCTAAGTTACTGATGCAAATCCAGTCCAGTTCTTTAACAAAAAAGCGCTGCCCAAATGAGCTGATGATCTCTCAGCCTAAGTTCTTCACATGAGTGTTTTATGTACTGTAAAATCATCTTAGTGCTGTTACAATATTCAGACCTATACAAAGTTTCAGTAGCCAGTAGGGATATGTGAACAATCATTTTTTAGCTTAGTGGCTAAATGGGGGGAAAAATTGCAAAAACAAAACACAATTGTCATTTTGGGTTGACTAAAAATGAAAATGTTGTTTTTTCTTGCTAATGAGAAACACTGAAATAATTTCATTTGGGGCCAAATAAAACCTTGCTTGATGTGAAATGAAACATTAACTTAATTCATTGGATTTCATAGTTCATTTTTTTAAATTAAATTTAGCAAAATATGATTTGGAAAGGTTTTAATGCAGAAAATTAAACGGTTTAAAAATGTATAAAGTAAGCATTTAGATTTCTCTGTTTTCTCCCTTTGTTTTTTCTTCAGAATTCATAGGTGTGTGGAGCATGTCTGACCCAGCGTATAGCTTCAAGACCACCCGACATATCGGGCCAGGTGGCAGGTCAGACTTGGGGAGCCACGTGACATGTGTGACCCAGTGCATTGGATCTGTGGTTGCATATTAGGTTCAAAGCCATGTGGCAAGGCTGACCTGGCATGCCAGCTTTGGAGCCCTGTGCTGAATTTGATACTGTGTGCTGGGTCTGGGGCTGCACGTAGGACCCGGCCACAGACTAAGCCTGTATGCAGGCCTGACCCAGGGTGCAGGGCCATGTTATTTGGCCAGGATACTCCCCATGGGTCCAGAAATGTGGCATCTGGGAAGTGATGGCAGTATTAATTGCAATGTTTTCCTGAGCTGCACAAATTACCACTGCCACCACTCCCTCACCACCAAATTACCATATTTGCATGGATCCATTTTTCTTGCATATATAGGGCACACGCTCATTTTCATTAATCAATGGTGCAGGCTAAAGAAAGTCAACTGGGGAAGGCAACTTGACCCCATTCTTATTTTCAGAGCTGTGACCTGAGAGCTGAGGCCTGATCCTACTTTCATCCAAGTCAGTGGAAAAACTTGCATTGATTCCAAACTGTTCAAGTCCCTTTGGGTCTGATTCTGTTTTGCCTATTGGGTGTCTAAATGGACGTACGCATCTAAGCGTCATAGTAACTAGGGTCAGAAGGGGCCTAGAGCAGGCCATCTAGTCTGACCCCCAAAGCATGATTCTATTCCACCTTGCTTGAGTCTTGAAAAATACATGAATGCATCTACTTTTGTAGCATACCACACTGCACAGTAAGGCTGAGTCCCAAAAAGCAGCAAGGAAAAGGATGACTCATTTACCTTTTGCATAAATTGTTTTTCAGGTACTTAACCTCAGAGGAATAGAATTACATTTAGGCACCTATGTCCTCTTGGATGCCTAATGGATAGAATAGAATTTAGCTTTTTGTGTATGGTTTCATGTCTAGAGTTGCTGGTTTCTTTGATTTGGTTTCACGGATTCATGTTCTTATGCATGATCCACTAAAAAAATTCAGGATTAGTTGCATGTATATGGGTTTGCTAAAGCTAAGCCATTTAGGGGAGCTGCTTCAGGGAAAGAAAGCTGTTCTTTCCCTACTTTTTTCTTGATTGTGACTTAGCATATAGACAAACCCCAAACTTGGATTTAAATTTTCTCTCCTGCAGAGACTGCTTGTGAAAGTTGGACATTGGTATTGTAGTTCCTCCCTAGCTAAGGCTGCAGTCCAAATTGATGCTATCAAGTGTATAACGTAGCTCAAACCATGAATAGCAGTAAGCTCTGAAAGGCATAGACAAGCTAGGAGTCAAAAATAAGTTGACTGTTTGGAAATATTCTGGTAAATTTTCACTTCCAAGCCTATGCTGAAGCTGTACTAAGGGCCACAGGACCTTCTGTTATCAACCTCTGCTGAAACTACCAATCTTACCCCAAGGAACTATCCAGGGTAGTGAACTGCTTCATCAATTCCAAATGCCAGTAGTATGTGGCAGAATCTAGGACCAAGTCCTGTGAAGGCAACTGTAAATATCACACTCATTTGGGAATTCCTCTGGAAGCATGGATTTGCTCATCTGGCAGACAACAGCCTGTGTGCATTAGCAGAGTGGAAGAAATATTAAGCGCACTATAGGAATCTCCACTCCTGACCTGTGAATCTCACTGTCCCTTTCTAGATTAGAGAGAGAAAGAGAGAGACTCACAAGCAATTGATGTTTCTTGTGATGGAGATGGCAGTACCTCAGTCAGGAATGGAATCCTCCTTTCCTATTTCTTACATGGTAGTCCAACCGTCTGGGTCAGAAACCCACTCTGGATACATTGGCATTAAATAGCCATCACTCTTTAGGTATGGAACTCTGTGTTTCTGATCAAGCCCATTGACCAACCAGAGGTCAATTACAGACTCATTTGAGGTTGATATTCTAGGCCTGGCACAATATAGATTCAGGATTTGAGAAACTGGCTTAGTGGCCCTGGATGTGTATCCTTCTGTTATCAATAGATGTTTGGTATATGCCCTTTCTGATGGGTTCTTGGATGTCTTTGCCAGTGTTTAATGTTTGCCAGACATGATGCTGCTCCCCTGCTTGAGACAGGAGATGTAGGTGGAGGTCTTCTAAACTGGTATATTCCCTTCCTGAGGGGCACACCCAAAAATGGTGATGGGAAACTCCACCTTTGCCATTAGATTTCTCTCTTGGGGAATCGCATCATATTATTTGTATTATGAATGTTCTTTCTTGGTCTGACCTGGCTTCATTTTTTCATGCCTTTGTCATTTCTGGGGACCTGGGATTTCCATTCACCATGGAAAAACATGGATTTTCTCATTTTGAGGAGAAAGACATAGACTTTCTTTTTTTTAAGGAGAAAAGCACAGATTTTCTCCTTTAAAGGAGAAAAAACATGGAAAATGGATTTTCCCTTGTAGTCTGGCAGAGTTCCAGCCTGCAAGGGGCTGTGGGGAACAGGAAGAGGGCAATCAGGCAGGGCTTCACTGGCAGCCAGGCAGCCTGGAGAGCAGCTCCTGCAGCTCCCCAAAGGTAAGTCTGTGGGGCAGTGGGAGTGGGGATTGAGGCCCCCATAATGAAGGAGGGAGAGAGTTGAGCAGGGCTGGGGATGAACTGGGGGCACTGCCCAGCCGGGGTGGTATGTGGGGTGTGGGGCTTAAGACCTAGGGCCAGAGTGGGAATACATGGCTGCAGGGCATGGGTGGGGAGCAGGATAGAGTGATGGGTGGCTCATCTGGGGGCAGCCAGGGGCAACCAAGTAATATCAGTAGCCCCCCTTTATGGGGGCTAATGGAGATGGAAACAACTGAGTACTTGGGACAAAAAATGACTCAAAGGAACATACAGTTGGGTCAAAGGGTCAAAACAAGTGCACCTTTGGGGGACACCGAGCAGAGCACCCCAGACAGTACCCACTGACTTTCAAAGGCAGCCAGAGAGCCATTGGCCACTGCCTAGTGGTCCTCTGCTCGTAGATGGGACCAGAGGAAACTCAGGAAAATGGCCCCACAGTGCCAGGGGACCCCCCTGGCCAGAGCTTCCTTCCTGGTCACATAAATAGCCAGCCTGGTCAGGGCTAGGAGGATGTTGACTAGGAGGACCTGGGCTTTGTTGGGACCACAGATGGGGTGTGAAAAAATAAACAGGCATGGGGAAAAGTGCAGCCAGATTCTCAATAAGAAGTTATGGAGGAGCGGATGCAGGGGCTGCAGCCTGCCACACTCCAAGAACAAGTACTTCTGGTCCAATTCCAGGTCCACTGCGGAGAACGTGGGGGAACCACCCATGCCCCTCCAGCTCAGCAGCCAGCCACAGGGGAACCCTGGGTGCCCCCCCAGACCCAGGAAGCACCAGTTGCTGAGCGGAGAGGCGGTGGTCTCCTGTGTGCTCCGTGGCGGACCTGTCTTCTGGTCCATTGAGTCCACCATTGAGTTCACGGGGGATTCCCCCATGCTCCGGTGGGATGCTCCATTGCCCCACCATCTCAGTGTTCATGAGCCACACCTGATACTTTGAGGTACATGGAAAAAACATATGAAGTTATGTCAATGGCTGAATAATTGAATCCCTCTGAAACCCTCCAAATCAATTCAGAAGCTCCCAATTTGATTCGGAGAGATTAATGGGTCTCCTGATTCAATTCTGATTCAGAGATTTGGTCACCAAATCAGGTCGAATGTCTTCCAAATTGAATCTGCTACCGAAGCTTTACACAGCCCTAGTGCTAGAGTGAAGGGGTGCGGGACAAAAGTTATGTTCTCTTTGATCCTTCCCATCAAGGGAAAGGGCCCGGGTAGGATCAGGTGCATCCTGCAGATCAATGCCTGGCTGCACAGGTGTGTTGTCAGCAGGGCTTTGGCTTTTTCAACTATAGGATGTTGTTCCAAGAAGATGGATTGCTGGAAAGAGATGGGATCCACCTGACAAAGAGAAGGAAGAGCAACTTTGCAGACAGGCTTGCTAACATAGTGAGGAGGGCTTTAAATTAGGTTCACTGGGGGATGGAGACCAAAGGCCTGAGGCAAGTGGGATAGTGGGAGACCTGGAGGAAGAGCAAGCAGGAGTGGGCAACAGGGGAGGTACTCTCATACTTCCTAAGAAATCAGGGCAATAGGATAGTTATCTCAGGTGTCTGTACACAAATGCACAGAGCCTGGGAAACAAGCAGGAAGAATTGGAAACCCTTGCACAGTGACAGAACTATGACATGATTGGAATAACAGAGAGTTGGTGGGAGCTTGCATGACTGGAGCACTGTCATGGATGGGTACAAGCTGTTCAGGAAGGACAAGAAAGGAAGAAAAGGAGGAGGGGTTGCACTTTATGTAACAGAACCATATGATTTCTCAGAGCTATAGTTGGAAACTGGAGATAGGTTTCTTAAAGTCTCTGGCTTAAGGTTAGAGGGGAGAGTAACAAGGGTGATGTCATGGTGGGGGTCTGCTGTAGGCCACCAGACCAGGAGGAAGTGTGGATGAGGCTTTCTTCATACAGCTAACAGAAGTTTCTTGATCATACCGCCTGGTTTTCATAGTGTACTTCAATCACACTGACAACTGCTAGGAAGACAATACAGCAGTGTGCAGGCAATCCAGCAAGTTTTGGGAGAATGTTGGGGACAACTTCTTGGTGCAAGTGTTGGACCAGCCAACTAGTGTTTGATCTGCTCACAAAAATGGAAGAATTGGTGGGGAATGTAGCAGTGGATGGCAACTTTGGCAGCAGTGACCACAAAATGATTGAGGTCAGGATCCTGAGGAAAGGAAGGATGAAGAGTAGTAGAGTAAGGACCCTGGATTTCAGAAAACAGACTCTGGCTCACTTAGGGAACTCATGCTCATGGACATGATCCCCTGGGAAGCCAATCTGAGGAGGGGAGGAGTTCAGGAGAGCTGGTTGTTCTTTAAAGAAGCCTTACTGAGAGTGCATTCCATCCCAATGCACAGGAAGATTAGCAAGTATGGCAGAAGACCAGCTTGGAACTCCTCAGTAGAGTAACTCACAAAAAGGAAGCTTGTCAGAAATAGAAACTTGGACAAATAACTAGGGAGGAATATAAGAGAATATATATTGCTCAGGCATGCAGGGATGAAGTCAGGAAGACCAAAGCACAACTGTAGTTGCAGTTAGCAAGGGACATGAAGGGTTTCTACAAGTATGTTGGTAGAAAGAAGAGGAGCAGGGAAAGCATGGGTCCTTTACTGGATGGGGGAGGCAACCTTGTGACAGAGGATGCAGAAAAGGCTGTAGTACTCAATGCCTTCTTTGCCTCAGTCTTCACAGGCAAGGTTAGCTCCTGAACTTCTGCATCAGACAGCAGTTTGGGGAGGAGGTGAGCAGCCAACAGTGGCAAAAGAACAGGTTCAGGACTCCACCTGGAAAGGAGGAACCCCCAGCACACCTATAGGTTGGGGAGTGTCCTTCTCAGCAGCTCGGAGGCAGAGAGGGATCTTGGAGTCATAATTGTAACGAGGCAGTGTAACGACGCCATAAACAAGGCCAATTGCACCTTGTCATGCATTAGCAGGTGCATGACTAATAGATCAAAGGAAGTGACGCTCCACCTCTATGAGGCACTGGTCAGGGCACAGTTGGAGTACTGTGTCCAGTTTTGGGCGCCACGCTTCAAGAGGGATGCAGCGAATCTCGAGAGGGTCCAGAGGAGGGCCACTCACATGATTACTGGCCTTCATGATAGATCCTATGGGGGAAGGTTGAGAGAGTTAAATCTCTTCAGCCTTCGCAAGAGACGACTGAGGGGAGATCTTGTGGCTACCTGTAAATGTATTAGGGAAGGTCAACGGAGAATAGGGGAAGTGCTGTTTACTAGGGCGCCCCAAGGAGTGACTAGGAATAATGGGTGTAAACTAGTTGAGAGTGGATTTAGGTTAGATATTAGGAAGACATTTTTCACACTAAGGGTGGCCAGGATCTGGAATGGGCTTCCAAGAGAGGTGGTGCTATCACCTAGCTTGGAGCTCCTCAAAAGGAGGCTAGATAGTCACCTGGCTGGGGTCATCTGACTTCGGTCCTCTTTCCAGCCAGAGGCAGGGAGTCAAACATGATGATCCATTGTGGTCCCTTCCGACTGTACAATCTATGAATCTATTTAGAAAATATGCAAGTCCATAGGGCCAGACAGGGTGGTCCTGAGGCTGTTGAAGTAGTTGGTTGATGAGATTAAAGAGCCCCTGGCTAACATCTTTGAAAACTCATGGTGGTAAGGAGAGGTCCTGGATGAATGGAAAAGGGCAAATACATGCTTCATATTTAAGAAAGGGAAAAAAGAGGATCCAGGGAATTGCAGACCAGTCATCTTCACCTCAGTCCCTGGAAAAATCATTGAGCAGAACCTCAAGGAATCCATTTCTAAGCCCTTGGAGGAGAAGGTGGTGATTAGGAACAGTCTGCATTGAATCATCAAGGGCAAATTATGCCTGACCAACCTGATTGCTTTCTCTGACAAGGTGACTGGTTCTGTGGATGTGGGGAGACTGGTGGATGTGATTGATTTTAGCAAAGCTTTTGATACAGTCTCCTACAACATTCTTGCAGCCAAGCTACAGAAGTAGGGCTGGATGAAAGGGGTATAAGGTGGACAGAAAATTGGGCTCAGAGAGTAGTAATCAATGGCTTGATGTCTAGTTGTCAGCCAGCACTCCACGTCAAGTGGAGTGACCCAGGAGTCAGTCCTGGGGCCAGTTTTGTTCAGTGTCTTCATCAATGACCTGGAAGATGGCATAGAGTGCACCCTCAGCAAGTTTACAGATGACACCAAGCTGAGGGGAGTAGTAGATATACTGGAGGGTAGGGCTAGGATTCAGGCAAAGTGGAGGATTGGGCCAAAACAAATCTCTTGAGGTTCAGCAAGGACAAGTGCAAAGTCCTGCACTTAGGACGGAACAATCCCATGCACCAGTACAAGCTGGGGTTTGACTGCCTCGGCAGCAGCTCTGCAGAAAAGGATTTGTGGTTACAGTGGACAATAACCTGAATATGAGCCAACAGCGTGCCCTTGTTGCCAGAAAGGCTAACAGCATACTGGGCAGCGTCAGTGGGAGTGTTGCCAGGTCAACGGAAATGATTATTCCCCTGTATTCAGCACTGGTGAGGTCACATCTGGAGTACTGTGTTTAGTTTTGTGCCCTGCACTAAAGACAGGATTTCGACAAATTGGTGTGGGTCCAGCAGACGGCAGCCAAAGTGGTGAGGGGTCTGAGGGACATGACTTATGAGGAAAGACCGAGTGAACTGGGCATATTTAGTCTAGAGAAGAGGAGACCGAGAGGGGATTTAATAGCAGCCTTCAACTACCTGTAGGGGCTTTTGAAAGAGGATGAATCTGGACTGCTCTCAGTGGAGGCAGATGACAGAACAAGGAGCAATAGTCTCAAGTTGCAGCAAGGGAAGTTTAGGTTAGATATTAGGAAGAATTTTTTTTTTTACTAGTAAAACCCTGGAACAGGTTACACAGTTGTGGAATCTCTATCCTTGGAGGTTTTTAAGACCCAGCTAGACAAAGCTTTCATTGGGGCTGGTCCTGCTTTGTTCAGGGGGTTGGACTAGATCTCCTAAGGTCCCTTCCAACTCTAATTTTCTATGATTATTTGTGTTGTGGATGCACCCTGAAGCCCTAATTAGGATCAGAATCTCACTGTGTTAGGAGCTGTCAGAATATGTAACACAGCAACTTAAATAGTCAACCTACTGATGATTTGTGGGTGGTTTATTACTTGGATGCTGCATGTAAGTCACCTTGGAGTGCCCAGATTTGTAAAGAGTGGGTACTCATCTTTATCTGGATATCAGACTCCTCAGGGGGTCTTGGATTAGACAGCAAAGAAGTGAGTCACTCAGAAGCACTAGATGCCCTTATGTTTAGGTGATAGTTTCTGCTGGAAGAGTTTGCAGTGGTTGTTTTGTTCATGCACATTTGGCTTTTGGAAGTCTCTCTTCTGCAATTAAAGGCTCATATTTTCATATAAGCAAGCAGTATTCATGCACTAACTTGAGTGTTTTCTATTCACTATATGCTGTTTGTAATCTTCCTGTTGAAATGGTTCCAGGTAGTGCAGGAACAATGCCATGATCCAGCCACATGTTACATTTAACATAAGGAGAAGGTGAATAGTTGATACAAACTGTTTCCAAACATCTTGTTCTGCAAATGATTTATCCAAACAATTCTGGGAATCTGTTATTCTGTAAATAAGATGTAGGGAAGGTGATAGAGCTCCTGCTGCAAAAGAATTCTCCAAATCTGGTTTTCAGCCTGCATGTAAAATCAGTTCAGAAATTAAAACTGTTTCTCTAGTCACTTCACAGCTAATGTAATTATGCATAATACTTACTAGAAACTATAACATGCAAATGGTTGAACAGATGACCTGTATGCAGTGTGTGCTACCAGCAGGCCTATCCTCTTCTGTTTAATGTGTTACAACATATGTATCCAGGGTTTCACTTACTGGAAACTTTGTCACTGAAAAGCAATGGCGCTAGAAGGCTTCAGCTGTATTTTAGAAGAGAGATTACAGAAGGCAATCGGTCTGTAACTCAAACATTTTACTTGAACTGGCTGGGAAAAATAACACTCTTTATCTGCTGAAGCATTCTGGTTTTGTGAGCTGTGTCTAACATTTATGAGAGGTGATATAACATGCCTGTAGCAGAGGCAGCCATCAGACCTCACACAGCCTATCACACACCACCCACAGCACACACAGCTGGGGCACACGGGACACAGTGATGGTGTGGTGGGATGCGGGGTGTCAGTGTGGACTGGAGCCATCATGAACTACAACCCATGAGCATTTTGAGACTCTGAGTCTGAGTCCTACCCCCCACCCCCCCAAAAAAAAATTGAACCATAATGAAAAGTAAAAAAGTCAACCTCTTAATTTTGGTGGAAAATAAGAAACATGAGATCAGTTCAGCTGCCTTTTTTTTAAATTAGTGCCTTTTTGAAGGTTTTACTATCACTGAAATTTTACTTTTTCATTTTGAAAACTTTGAAACAGGAACTTTTGGTTTTGACTAATAGGAATTTTCCAATGGGAAATGAGTTTACTAAAAAGAAATGCAACCAGAATTTTATGTCACAAATTACTTGTTTTCACTACAACAGAAAGGGTCCTGTCCAACAATCATTCCTTTTCTTTCCCTGCTAAATCTGTATTTGGGGTTTGATGTCACACTAGTAATTTATTTTTGCATGGATTGCAAAGGGTGAGGTACAATTACTTGGCATTTTCCTAATCTTAGCCAAGGCTTGTTTTACTTACTATTTTGGCAGCTGCTTTGCCTACGTTTCTTTTGTGTTTTTCCCCTTCCCCTCCTGATACAGGAGGGAGAAATATATAGAGCCAAAGAATATATTTAAAGAGATAACTAATGAAGATTTCTAATGGTTTAAATGGGCATTAAAATAGTAAATGGTATATTTTAGGAATTCCAGTGACCCTCTCTACAGAGAGAACCAGTGGAATGAGCCAAGTCTAAAGAGCAATTAAAAGGAAGTATCTATTCAGAAGCAGGAATGAACTAGTTATAGAATTGTTTGAATCACCCTGAGAACGCTAAACCTTGAATTCCTATTATTTTTTAATACAGACCTAACCTTACTGATCATAAAATAAAGACCCTATTCTACAAATTGTCACGGAAATAGCCTTGTTGACTTCAGTGAAACTATTCACACAAATAAGACTTCATTGGATCTAAGGAACAAATTCCAGACGTGAAAAATGTATATTCTAGTGGTTAAAATGCCTGTTTGCCACAGCATTCTTAGATGCTATGGTGAAGTCTCTAGAAAAACATGGACAGTTTGCTAGATGATCTGGAGAGGAAAAGAAAAAGTCCCATAGGGAAAATGGAAGGTTCCTTCTTGCTCCTGGGGAGCAAGAGGGGACAGGGGGCTCAGGTGAAACGGGCCCAGGCCTGTTTGGCTAGCTTTCCATGGTCCCTGGGCACCCACATGTGGCTGATGTTCAATCTGAAGCTGGGCAGCACAAGACCCCTGGAGCAGAGCATCTTCTCTCCAAATGTTGCAAACTCTCATAAAAGCCTTTTGTCTCTTGCCTCTGCAAGGCTAACATCTGGATGTGGGGTAGAGGCTACAGGGGCCTGGAGGAGCACCTCCACAGGCTTGCTACCACTCACTGCTGGAGCTTCTTGGAGGTGAAGCCTGCACCAGTGGCACAACCAGGATAGGACCTACCTGCTCCTGTGGCTGGTGGTCGCAGTGGAGGAATAGCTGGTGGACCAGTGGATGCGGCAGGCAGAGGACCTTGCCTGGGAGGCTGATGCCCACTGAGGTGAGCTGCCAGCCTAGGAGTGGTGACATGCAGAGCTGCTGGCCACCTAGGCCTGCCCAGCAGAAGGTGTACCCATGCCCCCCTGCACCTGTCCTACTGCCCTGCCTCAACCTGCAGGGCCCCTGGGTCCCACCCATGGCCCTGCGGAATGCCCCCAGAAGCACCCTAGAGCAAATCCTGCAGCACCTGCCAGCCATAGGCATTCATGGCCTTCATTGCAGCCCCTGGACACATGGGAAATCTTGCTGCAGCCAGGGTACTGGGCATAGAGTGCACCTCTATTAAGATACAGCTGCTGAAGTGGCCACGTGTCTCCATGCTGGCTGCCAGGCAGTAGCAAAAGCCTTCATTTGGAGAGCTGAAGTTGATCTTCTGGCAGGAAGAAGGGGTTCTAATGTCCTGGGAGAGTTGTGAATGGAAATGCCGGCAAAACGATGTAGGTCAAGTTAGTCCATGAATGTGGTAACAGTACAGGTTGCCATTACACTACACTGATGTTTCTGATATTACATTTGGGCACTTTGGGACACTGCTGTACTGTTCTGTGTATGGTAGAATTTCAAACTGGACACTAGCTTGCACCTTCTGGGAATAAATCTTTTCTTTTGTAGTTTCATGAAATGTGAAACAGTTTTTCCTGTTCTCTTTTTCTTTCCTGATGAAAACAAACAGCAAAGGTGGAGTGAAAATCTTGCTGTGAGAGCTTCAGGAAATATTTATAATATTGGAGTAAAACTATAAGGGCTATTGAGGAAATCACTAATTAGAATGCTCAAAGCTTAAAAATAAATAAGATATCCTAGGTCTAGTTTGTTGCACAGTGTCCCATGGCTTTTATGACTTGACCAAGAGTAGTTTTTCCTAACGCTGTGTCTTTTATCACTTGAGTATAGGATAAGGGTGTGATTCAAAGCACATTCAAGTTAATGCGAGTCTTCCCATTAAGTTTAATGGGCTTTAGACAGAGTCTGTCTTCTGGCTTTGAGCCGTAGCAGGCAGGTACTTTCTGAGACTCCATTATAGTGAGGGCGGACAAACAATGGAACTGAGCCATCAACAGCATCCCCTTCTTAGGACACTTTGTACTACTGTACTAATGTCAGGTTCCTGAAGTAATGGTGCTTGTTAATTCTTGTCACACTGTACTCTAAACTAGACCAATAATTTTCAATCTGAGGATGTAGAATCCACTTCAGATAAGCTTCCAGTCATCACAGGGCTCCTTTGAATTGACCCCCAAGACCTGCATTTCTGAAGGTTTGCTCATCAGTTTCTGAAGAATGAAACCCTGCTTTGTTTCAAATAAGCTGTGCTATTGTGACCTTCCTGTCCTTTTTAATTTTGGATTCAGCCAATTTAAAATACACCCTCTAAAATAAGAACAATTAACTAACCTTGCTTAGACTTCTTTTTGTTCAGCATGAACATTTCAGGTTGTGTAAGATCACAGCTAATGCTGCACATGTCCTGGGAATTACTAGAGCTGTTTTCCTTGCCAGCTCTGCACTCTTTATAGGTATTTTTTTCCTGTCAGCTTTGGGATAAGCTGATATTGCTCACTTTTCCAGACTGTACATCTACAAAGTTACATTCTCTGTGAGAGGGGAATAATGCAACTCCTAGACTTATACGCTAGTTTTTCCATTGTAAAAAACATTAGTATAATTAAAAATAAAACACAGACAACATCAATGTTTTTTCTTGTGTGTTAATTCCCAATATTTGTTACTTACAAGGCACGAAGAGGTTCTTAATCATGCAACAAATGAAGTGATATTATTTTGACATTTTGCCAGATGGCAAGGTTTCTCCCTTCTTCGTGTTTGCAAAGTGCTTAGTTCAGGATATATGGGGGAGGGAAGAGAAATGAAATAGGTTCAAGCTTTTTAAATCTGCATATGCTTGTGTATAAGTTTTCCACCTCCCTCCCACCCCGATCAGGCATTTGGTGGGTAAGGGAGCATGGCAGAGCCATGTTAAGTGTCAGTCATCCCTAGAGCCTCCAACAATGAACAAGGATTAAGCAAGAAACTGTGGAGGGAAAAAGGAAAAAAAAATCCTTGTGAAGCTTTTAATAATTCATACACATTGCATCTATTTTACTATTCTCTTCATTTAAAAACAAGACCCAAACTGCCTGCAAGCATGACTTCCCTGCTATAACAAAAGAGAGAGAATTTGTTATGCCAAACTTGTGAAATATCCTTTTTTTTCATCCAGCATTGGGCATTTCATGATGAGCTAAAATCAGAACCATTTTTACAAACTGCTGAACTTCAGGCATCTGGGCAAACCTGGGACTAAAATCAGACACGTCTGAACTGACATGAAACTGTTTTGCAGAGCTATACTGTTCCACAGTTTTGATATTCTTCAGAGCTATAACCTCTGGATAATCCAAAACTTTATTATCAGTAATCCATCTGAAAATCAAGTCCCCTGTGTGCTGGCCAAGGACAAGATTTAACTAGACATGTAGATTAAGGCTAGGGACAGAATTTGCACATAAAACGGTTTAAATGATTGAAAACTGGTTTAAACTCGTAACAGAATAGAAGCTCAGTGCCCATAAACCAGTTTCAAAATGGCTGAAAGCAGTTGAACATAATTTGGTTAATGTAGTATCAGACTTAACTGATTTGGGTCAAACCAGTTTATGAAACTTCTGTCCCAGACCCCTTCCTAGTTCAAATTAAAACACAGTCCCCCAGCATGCTTTGCAGCTCTGGCCTGGTTTGTGTTATCTGCTTCAGAGAGCAGGGATGTCCCCACCCCTCTGCTCCCTAACTGGAACAGCGGGGGTTGGCTAGTGCAGGGGTGAGGGGTGGGGAGGCAAGGCCAGCTTGGGATGCAATCCAGTCTGCAGAGGGGAGGTCTGTCCTCCCAGGCAAACCCTGGTTGGGGTCTGGGGCCAGGGAGCAGGGTTAAACATCTCGTCCCCTGCTCAAACTTACTGCTGGCTGTGACTGTGAACTGCAAATCCCAGAGACACCTGGAAGCAGGAAGAGGAAGTGATAAGCAACCCTGCAGAATCCTGCTGCTCTAAGTCTGGACTGCAAAGCCCAGAGACCTTGGGGCAGCAGGAAGAGGAAGTGAACACAGCCCATGCTGGCTACATGGCAGAGAGTTGTGCTGTAGTGCTCCCCTCCCCCCCGCCACCTTCTGGCCTGAGCCACTGCAGGTATGTTGTTGCATTTCTTGAATCAAAGGTAAATGTCTGTTCATTTCTGTTTCAATTTAATCTCTGCATCTTAGACTAACCTGCAAAGACTGAATCAAATTTAGCCTCAGGCTTTTTGACTGTTTGTACTTAGCTTAAGAGTCATATTATTGAACTTGGTAGCACTGCAATGATGTAGAACTGGTACAAAGAAATTGAAACCACTAGTCATTAACATTATATAAAAAAGAGGTTCTGCAAGTCTGGTAACTAGAAAATCAAGAGTTACCCTGCAGTGTATATGCTCAGCAGCCTCAAGAGCTCTTTTTATGATAATTGTAATGGAGTGCTCTTTTCTCTAAAGAGCAAACACACATTTCTAGTGCCTCAGCTTTGGCTTTTTGGAGGAGGAAATCTAACATTAAGCTATCCATGTTGTGGCCTTGAAAACCCAAATTCTAAGTTTTGTACCTTTGGTTTCCCAGTATGCTTTCTACCCTGCAATACAGGTACTAGGAAATGCCAAGTCTATTAAATTTATCCCTGGAATTTCAGTAACATAGCAAAACTGAAATGGGTCAAAATCCAAACTTTATGAAATGTGGACTCTCAAGCTTGGGCCTGTTATACAGAGTCCTTCAGGTTATTTCTACAAAGTTTGTGATGGGGTTCAGATCCAGGTTGTGGTACTGGCCCTTTTCCAGGAATGACATTAAGGAATTGGAGGGAAGCCAATATCAGTGCATCTATCCATCTGTCCAACTGGAATTTGTTCATATCAAATGGCAACTGTTAACTATAATTCTCATTAGTCTATGTCACATGTCAACTACTGTCGCTTTCTTCAGTCATGAAAACAGTTTTAGAACTCAGCAGTACAACCTTGTTTAAATAACCAAAATTAGGTTATTTAGGGTTAATGTCTAGGTACGTTAGAAAACTATACAGCTAGCTAATGCACTTACATAGAAGATTCTTATGGTACTCAATGCCTTCCTGGAAGTAACGTTGTATTGTGTAATGCAGTACTTTCTATGTTCTAGATCGGGGTGGGCAAAATATGACCAGTGGGCCACATCTGGCCCACCAGGCCATTCTATCTGGCCTGCAGAGCCCCTAAAAATCTATGTATACTGCACAAATGCATGTAAATCAGGACAAATTTTTTTTTTTAAATCAAATTAATGTATGTTGTAGATGTTTGATTTTTTTTTTTTCTGGTTTCAGGATCACAAAACTGCTTGCTGAAAGGAGTGCTTCTTGGGACAAGAGGTGGGACTTCTGGTGGCAAAGGTCAGGGATTAGGGAGAGAGACTTTTGGTCCCAAGATGGAGGCCAGGAGGCAGGGCACTTGTCAAGGGGCAGGGCTACTCATACAGCCCTCGACAGCTTGCCAAAACTCAGTAAATGGCCCTTTATGAAAAATAATTGCCCACCCCTGTTCTAGGTATTTCAGAGCACTTTATACAGCAGTGAAAGTTACTGGCAGTGTAGTGTGACCATAGACAAACGTGATAGCCGTTATGTACTTGGCAGTAGTTCATGCAGGTTGACTAATAGAGCCTGCTTCATTATAGAGGAGAAAATGTTGGACAAAACACCTTCTTTTAAACCTTGCTACAGAATCTTGTTTTGGCTTGGACACAACTCAGAGGGAAAAGGATCTCAATTCAACATATTCAAAACTATTGCTGTAACACCACTCCCTTACTAGCTGGCTGCACATATTGTATCAGGAATCTGATCTTAAATTCTGTCCTGCAACTTCAGCGTAGAGCTCAAGTGACTTAGATGTATAGATATCAGCTTTAGTAAATTTCCTGTTCAGAGGGAATTTGGTTTATTTTTGTATTTTTCTTATGAACACAGTAATATAATAACCAATGTAGATTTAAAACTGAGTAGCAGGACTAGATACTACTTAGAAGGGTGGCACTGCAACAATCATAGAAAGAAAAAAACTCATTTATATTTCTGGTAAATCACAAAATTAAAAACTTCTTAGTATAAACTGCTACTCAAAACTGTAACGCCAACCAAGAGAACATTTTTTTGGTTGGTCTTCAGTTGTCAAGATAATAAGTAAAACCATGACAGAACAGAGGTATAAAATATTTATAGCCATGTTTGAAAACCTTTAAATATCAGTATGAGGGTTTTATTTTGTGTTGAGACTACTTGAAAATGGTTCAGTTTAATGAAATTAAGAAATTGGCAGAATATTTTCTTTGCTTTAAAATAGGTGGGCTTATTATTTTGAAAAAAATCAGTAATTTAAATTTGACACTAGCAAAAAAACACCTAAAAAACACCCCCCCAAACCCCAACCATATATTTTAAAATGAAAACTTCAGCTGTGACACAGATCAAAATGTCCATCCAAATACCTGAAAAATGAATATTGTATGTAGTTCAGTGTAAAATGTCTTATGGCATTGAACTGCAGGAAATACAATCACACAGGTGTTTTCACAAAATAAATCTCATGGACAAATTTTCAGTTTTTCCTTGTGCTTTTAAAGAAAGGAAACTTGGATCCTTCATCACATAGCAAAGGGTTAAGAGTAAAATTTTTTAGCATGTCAGTATTGGCCTGTTTAATTTCATTCAATTTACACATAAGCGCTCCAGTCATAAACTAGGGACAAACACTATATTACATACTGTGCAAACATAGAACAAAGATGTTCTATACTATAAAGATATTTTTTGACCTTTTGGACTCATCCCCATGAACGGGAATGTGCATTTCCCCAGCAAAATAGGTGCTACCACTACTTGTTCCTGGGGAATGTCTGTACATGTGCACTCTGGTGCATGGCACATTGCTCCAGGCGGGGTAGGGGAGGTGGTGGCCAGCCCCTGGGCAAGCCCTAGCAGCCTTACCTAGGGTTCTGGGTACCTCTGGGGTTTCATGCCCGGTGATCTCGCAGCAGGGAGCCTGGCTGGCAGCTGGAATATAGCTGTGGCTGGCCAGGCCCCAGTTTTGGACTATGCAAACTGCCACCACATACACTGCCCCATTTTTTTTTTAGTCATGGTTTTTTTCTTGACGCTAGGATCTCCTAGTGTCAACCTCTACCCCCCACCCCATGATGCAGACCATCAGCTCTGGGAACGCCTGCATGTGTGGTGTGTGTGGTGCCACAAACGAGTATGTGGCGTCAAATACCACATGTGTGCTCTTGTTTGGGTACGCCCTTTGATGTCAATAAGAGCTTAAAACTTTTGAAATATCTCATCGTTAAATTCCAGGGCATGAATTTCTCCTTCCATGCATTTGATCATCACCTGGGGAAATAGCAAGAAGTAATAGTCAAATGTTAAATCTTTTTACTTGTGGCAGAAAAGGTTTATTTCATTTGGCTCTACATTTACTTTAAATGTATCTTTGGTATGTGTTGATATTTGAGGCAGGATCTCTTTTAAATTAGAACCTATTGAATTAGTGTATCTAATACCTAATTACCTCCCTTTCCCCAACAGTCTCCTACCTGCAGGCCCTTAGGAAAAGGTGATTTTTCTACTAGGAGTATATATTTATGCAATTATTTTTTTACAAATTTGCTGCTTTTATATATACATAAAGCCCTGAGAAAGAAATCTGGAGGGAGGATGGAGTTCCATTTAGAAAAGGATAATGATTCATTGATTATTAATTGTTGTCAGGACTGTGGGGTCTGATCCAGGTCATTGTTAATTTAACACAGCTTAAATAGGAAAGGGTAATTTTTGTCCCGTATATTTAATTTCACAGCCCCTTGAGAAGAATGAAAAGCAGATTGAGAGGAGAAGGTGAAGAGATGGTGTGAATCGGCTAACACTTTGCAGTAGGTTACAACTGGCAAACTCATTTCATTTGTTGCTGTACATGAAATCGTAAAGCAGGCACTTTGTCTCTGATGATGGAATATTGAGCCTATTTATGATTTTTTTTTTAAATGGATGTGTATGGGAAAGAAGTGGGAGGGTGAACCCACACTTTGTAGTTTAGTTGTTAAAGCTGGATCAGTTCCTGATAATGGATTGTTATAAAATATCATTGCCATTTTATGTCAGTTTACACAAATCAAGGTACTGGGACTAGTTTTAATCTCTAGCTTCAATTTTCTTTCCTGTATTCTTCCTTTTACTTCTTTACAGATTCTTCCTTATGAATCTGACTTTGTGTGTTGTGGAGTACTTCCCATGTCCATCCAACAATGGAGATTAGCACCCTGTAGGATGGGATTTTATGAATGGTCACATTGTGGGTTGTGCACTCTATTACAGGTATTCTGCCCATGTCTAAGAATATATTACGTATGTTTTGAGGCTCTGAAATTTGCTTTCTCCCAGAAATAAAAGCTTGACAAGAATTGTGGCACAGGGATTTATATGTATGAAAGATATTAATACGTTACTGTCTGAATCTGATCATGAAGTAAGCAATTGATAGCCATTGCTCTAACTGGGTCTGATGAGTGCTCAGTTCTTCCCTTCATAGTTCTGTCAACCCCCTTAGTATCTTACCTATCACAGTTTCAGTCCTTGGCTTCTGCGAAAAATGATTTGACAATTGCACTGGATTATACAACAGTCACGTGAACGTTGAGGTGGCTGGTTGTCCACTAACTATTAGGATAAGGCTGTCAAACTTATTTTTCCTTAGTCTAGCCTAATTCATTATCTGTTCTAATCCACCCAGCAGGGAGAAAATATTGCATATAGAGTTACTAATCAACTAAGGTCTTCAGTCTTCTTGTAGAAAGTGTCCATTAGCATTGAATTGTCCGTGTTGAAGGACCAGGTTGAGGAAGGCTTTGGCTGCCTTTCCTTTAATTTGACTTTGCTTCCATTTACATTTGTTGCAAGTAAATATTGAACTTTAATAACCAGCACTTAGTAAAGATTTCATAAAACCATCTATTAAGCTTTTATAAAACATTAACAGCAGCAAGATTCAATCACTTATGTGGATTTTATATGGAACCCAGAGTGAGAGTGGAGAAGTGAGTCCTTTTGGGATGGGAGAACAATTAATTGATTATTAATTGCCATCAGAGCCATGGTGTCTGATGCAGGTCACAGTTGATTTTGCCACCTTTTAAATGGGGGAGAATTGCTTGCATTTTATTTACTGGCCTGTCATCCCCCTGGGAAGAATTTTGGGCCTTTGTGCCTGTAGGTGTTTAAGGTCAAGTTAAGTGATAGTTTTATTGGTTGTAGGCACAATTTCATGGAGGCACTTCAGCTCCCCTGTGGCTGGGAAGATAGTGCTTGCCTTTTGGAGACCTGACTTAGTACAGTAAGTTGTAAAATTTGGAAGACACCAAATAGCAATTGGTGTTTACTCACCAGGTGTCATGTCGCCTCCCATCTTTTAGAAAGGATGCTTGAAACAGGAAGAGGCATTTAGGATAATCCAGAAACAAAAGCTTGGAGGTGTCTTATTTTATTGCTTAACAAATAGATTTCGTTTGACTGATTGCGACAAAGAGAAATACACATTATCTGAACTGAATTCATACCCATTTTATCACTCAATCTGATTTCCAACAAAAGTTGGATGTGTAATCTATTTCCATGGGTACAAAGGAATAGCCTTTTATGGAAGCACCCAGCCGATGGAGGACTTAATCTGTTTAAATGCACACAACCTGATGAACCCAAGTATGACAAAGGGCAGCAATTAGACATCTTGGGTCATTGTTCTGCCCCATAATATTTTCAGGTATGTTGAATCCTATTCTTTAAGTAAGCTTAGAAACTATCTAGCAATGCTTATAGACTGTGCTTGTTGTTATGCCTCTGTTCTTCCCTAAATTTGTAACTTACTGGCTTGCTTTCCCCTATCTCCCTGTACGGTAACTCAGATTGGGTCTGGGTGCTGCATAGAGGGGATAATTGATATTGATATCTTGCAGAGACTGTCATCTACAGGCAGGCAGGGATCGAGTTGTGTGTATTCCCCTAAGCATGAGGTCAAATGAAGGGAGGTCTTGTGAACTCTCATCCCAGTCAATGACATAGGTGGACAACCTGGAGAAGTCAACCACCTGTGTGGTGCGACATGCTATGGCAAGTTAATGGGTTCCTTGCTTTATTCTGCATAGCTTTTTATACTGCCCTTCTCAGCATTAGTATGAATTGAACACCATATACTTCTCTTTCATGCTATCAGGGTTTCCCTGTCTTTACCTTAAGGCCTGTGGTATAGGAGCTCTTATCAGAGCTACTTGGTGACTTGTGGGTAAAGTGAGGGCAGGGTTGTCCCTACTCTGTTTTCAGGATTTGCTGCATGTAATAGCTCCCCCTTTGCCATCAGATCAGCCACTTGGGTGGTCACAAACCACTGACTGACGAGCATACATAGAAGAAGGGAAAATTATGGGCAAACAGCTTTAAACAATTTTTCCTCAAGTGCCTGTAACGGGAGTTCTTAGAGCTCACTGACACTGCAGTTGGTAGGTAATGCTGTACCATGGAGGGATATGGGAAAGAGGTAATGGAGGGAAAAGAAATCTTACCTTGGTTTCACCAGTGGCAACACGAGCATATGCAATTATAAGATAGCTGGCAGATGACAGAGTTAGTTAATGTAACAAGCCCTGTAAAGCATTTAGCCACATTCTAGTGTTTAATCAGCTGTGTAAAGTGCAATATCTATCTTTCAATTTTATGCCATTAAGGGAGACAAGATTTTGATTAGGTACTTAATCTGGGCAAGAGGAAAACAGGCCCACAGCAAGCCCACAATAGGCAGCAGAAGGGACACTGGACGAAGGATTCGATAAAAGAGAGACAGAAATTTAACATAAAAGAGAATTAGTGCAGCTCCTTTCAATTTAGTGCACAGATTTTTATGGACTAATCAATTAGAGGCTGTGGCTGTGCTGCTGGGAAGTGGTGCCGCGTTAGAGGCTTTGCCATATTAATTCTATTCATTACACTGGGGTCAGACTGAGTGCCTTGGAGAAGTCCCTGCTGCTGAGCAGGTCACATCTCAGGTGTTGTCTCTTTGTTCAAAGGAGTAAATGGGTGATCTAGAATTGAGTTAAGTGGGTGCCAGATTGTGTAGTGATCTTTCAGGATGTATATGCTAAAGATATACTGAGATGGAAATGTGGCAGGCTGTGGTACCCCTGCTGAAATTTCAGAGGTAGTTGAATTGTCTGACATGGCCTGCCTCACTCTAGAATCTGACCTCCTTCTGCAGTGTCTAGCTGACTAGAGGTCTGATCTTTAGTGTAGGAAAAGACGTGCCAGAGGGTAAATACATATATTTTTAAAGTAAAAGGTGCTCTAATGTGGGCTCTTGGTGGAATAAACAGTTGAATTTTCTTCCCCAAAATGCCTAGTCTGTCTTTCCCATATAGCTGTTCTAGGCCTCATGCTTTAACAAAGTACTTGCTTTCATCCTCAGCACATAAATGTATGACCTCCATTACCTTCGTGTCAAAGCATCTTTCTTTAATGTATTCTTGCAACACTCTATACTGTGAGAAGTGTGATTATCCCCATTTGACAAAGGAGGAACTGAGGCATGGAATGACATCCAGGAAGCTTATGGCAAAGCAGGGTCTTCCAAGTCCTAAGTTAGTGCTTTCATCATTGGCTTTTCCTCCTGAAGGACTACCAGGTGGTGGACAATGGAAACTGGTCTACCTTACATATGTGAAGCTGAGCTCCAGCTTCCTAAAGGGTCCATTGTATGCTGCCACCATTACAGACAGCTGTTTATCTTGGAATGGCACTCTCCAGCTTACGCAAAGTGGGAAAGGGGAGGGGCAGAAAAGACCAGATGTTAATGAATGTGGACATTTTCCCTCAAAACCAGCAAAATAGATTGTTCCAAACATGCTGATGCTGGATTTTTAGTTGCATGGTTCAAGCCCAGGTTGAGTTTTTTCTAACACAAACAGTAGTCTTTTACCTTTTCCTTCCTTATTCCTTGAATTAAGTGGTAACAGCATGAAAATTAAACCAGAATGTGTATAAGCTCTCCAAATCACAGCTAGAAAAGAAAGCCACCCCTTTGCTTGGAGATGCACATGTTTAGGGTTAATTGCACTATGTTGTACACGGAAAACATAAGAGATGAGGAGCAGGGATGGAATCTTGTCCTCTCTGAAGCTGCTGGGGCAAAATTTCCATTGATTACAGTGGCTCAAGGTTTTGTCCTTCAAGTGTAGAAGGTGCTATGAAGTGCTTCTTAGTGACTGTATCCCATGCTTTGTAAAGCGGAAAATCAGAAAACCACTTAAGCACAATTCCTCTTTCCACTCTTTCCCCCTCCCTCACAACCTGTCATAAAACCTTAAACTTTTTCTTTACCATGTTAAATACAGCATGACCTAGGCCACACAGACTCACTCTGGGGAATGAGAACAGACTCTAGCAGACCATGGATTGAAAAATGGTTTATCTGCTCCTTAAGCCCAGTGTTCTCTTTGTGCTGCCATGCTACCTTGAACACATGTGGATTCGAAATGGCAAATCCCTTTTCCAGCAGTAGCATTAGACTTCATAAGGTGCTCCATTATAACGTAATAAACTTCAACATCTGCTTCCTCTCACAAAAGTCATTGAAGTTATTCCGATTTCACACAGGCATAAGTGGAAATTAGCTCTGCATAATTTTGTTCCTTTAATTCATGATGTTGGAATAATTTTAAGGTAGAAAATTAGTACTCAGTTCTCCATCTAAGCCAAAATCTGGTCCCATTCTCCTCGCCCTCCTCCGTCCCCGCCCCCTTCTTTCTGCTCTCTCTGGTCCTCCTGGCATCTTTTTTAATGCACTGGCCTTCTAATAACTCCTAATTACATTATGCTGTAGAATTACCTTTGTTGTGCTAACTACAGTGGCTTCTTCAAATGCTTGTCTCCTGGAGATGATGTGACAGAGCATATTAGTTTATGGTAAACGGCAGAAAACTTGAACTCCCTGACTGTTCAATTCATGCAGAGTTATGACAGGTTATGCCCGAAGGCTACAAGTTAGGGAAATTATTTTCTGTTCAAACATTTCATTTCTCTGCTACTCTATAATTTTCTTTCTTCCCTTTTCGTTCCCCTGCAAGGGAAGTGCTGTGATATAAAACATTTGGGGTCTTGATTGCTTCTTCCCTGCACCCATGTATGAGGCAGAGAAAATGAACCATTTTTTTTTCTTTAATTATATAGCTAGCTTCTTTGCTAACCAGAAGTATTTTACAGGAGTCAGGTGCAGTAAAAGAAGTATTTTCCTTTAATTCCTCAAGGTCTTCAAGACTTTCACACTTGGAAAACACCCCCAAAGGATCACACGGAAGGGGTGTTGGTGTGTGCCCCCCTCCGGATACCATGTGTTTTTAGTTAGGGGCCCATTCTATGTAACTGAAACCAGCGGGAGTTTTGCCACTGACTGCAAAAGGGGCAGGATCATATCTTTAATGTACTTCCTTTCTTGTGTCAAGGTATTTAGCACAATTTGCAGATTTCTTTGGAACCTGACAAGCAGTGCCATGAGCACTTTGGCTATGGCCTTGAACTTGCTATCTTTAGGTTGTTAACTATACACCTTAGCACTTGCACCAGGCTAGCCCCTTTAATGGACAGTATCAAAGTTAGGAAGTGGATGCTTTATTGATCATGACTAAGGTTCTAGATGGCTCTCTTGAAAGTGAATAAAACTCTCAAGGCCTCCTTTACCTGCATGTTGTTGGCATTATGAAGATGGACTTTTGCTTTTTGTAAACCTGTGGGGAGGGGCTTGAAGCTGCTTTCATAGTCTACTTCTGGCCCAGTGACCCCAAGGCTGGATTTGATCAGAATTTATTTCAGCCAGAAGTACCCTGTTGGCAGTTCCATAAAACAATAAAATCATGTCACATTTAACTAATTTTCAGGCTCTATTTCCAGAAGGAAGCTGACAGATTGAATTTGTCACTATTGGAGGGAGAAGAGGGTGGCTGTCTGTGTACAGGGGCGGGGAATGGACGAGGGGAGAATAAGGCAACTATTTAAAAAAATGGAGACTGCTTGGTACTCCATTAATGTTATTAATAACCCTATCAGATTTTATTGAAAAGATGCTCTCTGTATCTGAATTTGCCACTATTTCAACCCATTTATTAAAGCTGAAATAGCTGGAGTCACTTCAGACTATATTTATTATTATTATTTGCTGAACGAATGCTGTGATTATGGGACCTGCGGGAATTAGAAGAGATAAAGTGTCATCTCTCAGTCTCTACTCGCCTTCCCCAGGGAGCAGTGGAAAGAATGGCTTCTCTCTGTCTTTTTCTATTAATTTCCCTCTAATTTCTATTAATAGGATTCTGAGACCTGCTGTAGCACTTGGAAATTTATCTCTTACATATTGAATGGTGATCTTTAACAACCTGTTACAGTGTCCTCTAAGGAACATCTTTTTCTTTTGTTTTTCTCTCTGTGACCTCCACCCCTGGTTGTTCAAGTCCGCCTCTCTGGATGTCCCCAGAATACCCAATAGACTTATACATGCTCTGTTCTGGTGGAAAAGGAAAGATGCTATTTTTTATAATTTTTAAAAGATATTCTGGATGGTGGCACCTCTTTAAGGCAATGTATAGGACTGCAGAAGCCAATCTTTTCGGTATGATCCCGGGATGTATTCATAGTACCAAGGTGGGTGAAGTACTCCCTCTATCAGGGTGTGTGCCTTAAGGACAGACTTGGATGCGGCACAGGTCTGTTGCTGCTGTTACAGCAATGGATGCTGAGAATGGGAGGAGTATAAATGCAGCCTCTCTTTCACATGGATAAATTAGGGAAGAGCCAGGCTCTACTGTCAGTTTTAGAGGGAGTGGAAGAGAGACCTTAAGAAAACAAAGGCAATTTGTGGGCCTATTCAGTGAAGAGGAGCTGTGGTAGGTAGGAGCTGCACTTGCAGCAGAAAGAGCTCCATGGGTTTGGAAGGGGAAATACAAGTAGGGACGGTGCAAACCTGTTTGGGTTTATCCAGAAAAGGACTAAATCCTGGCAGAAGAGGGCAAAACTCCTTTCCTTTCCCCATGAAGCATGTGGAGAACAGGTGAAAGACCGTGGAATATTTGAGGTAAGTCAGTGGGCCCGGGTGAAGGGGGAGCAAAGGTTTTGGAAAAGGATTTGCACTCAGTCCAAAGGAAGGCGTGCGAGTTCCTCAGGTAAGCACATTGGCTAAGTACGGATAGTCAAAGCCTGAGGAAGAATTGTTTCAATCTAGGGAGCTTCCTCCAAGCTGCTTAGGTTGAACTGATAACCAGCTGAACTGAAATGCAATTTTCAAATGGGAAGGCCGGGGGCAGGCCTGCACTGACCCAGGCCAGTAGACAAGGGGTGCTAGGGTACATCTCCCAGCCTGCTGGCCATTGCCAGCCCAGCCAAGTGTCCCTCACTGTCTCCCCCCTACATGCCCCAAGCCCCTGCTGTCCCCCACAGGGGGTTAAGACGCCCCCTGTCTGGGTGCTGGCCCCGCATGTGGGAACCGCCCCCTCAGGAGGCTTCCCGCAGTGTGGGCTCCTCAGCCCCAGCAACCCTGGGGAGCTGAGAGGAATTCCCCTCCTCCCCTTCCTCAGCTGCTGGTTGCTTTAGCGGCTGCTGCAGGAGGGAGGGTGAAGCAGTCCTCTGGGCCAGGTGCCTGCCCATGCAGCCAGCACCAGGGAGCCCCCATCTTGGGGTCTTCCTCCTCACCTCAGCCCAGGGTCCCCCAATCCCAGGCAGCCCCGGGGAGCTGAGGGGAATTCTTCTCCTTTTCCCCCTCCCCCCCCCCATCCAATGCCACTTGACAGCCTCCGGGATAGCCTGGGGTAGTCTCAGGGATCAGAGGGAAATTCTTCCACTCCCCTGCAAATAGTTGAGCCTCTGACTCAGCAGCTGATGCAAAACCCACTGCAAAGGAGCAGGAGAACTTCTGTCCACTCCTTGAGGCTGCCAGAGACTCTCAGGGCTGAGCTGTGGGGTTTGGGAGGGGAAGAATTGCCCTCAGCTCACTGGGGCTGCCCTGGGCTGGGGTGGGGAGAAGCCAAGCCGGGGAGGGGAACAGTGGGGCCCCCTGCACGCTCTCTGGCAGACCCAGAAGTGCATCTGGTCCACTTCTGGGTCTGCTGGGGAGCCCCCTGCACTTCTGTGGGATGCTTCATCTGCCCCAGCATCGCAGCATTCACGAGCCGCCTGCTACCTAGAGGTACGTAGAAAAGACATTTAAAGCTGGGTCTATGTCCAAATTGCCAAATCTCTCCAAATTGATTCGGTGGGTTCTGATTTGTTTCAGAAAGATGAAAGGGTCCTCCGATTCGATTTGGCTTTGGAGATTCTGCCACTTAATCTCTGCTGAATCGAATTGAGGACTGAAGCTTTGCACAGCCCTAGTGAGCACCTGAGCACTTCTCTGTTTAGCAGAGATGAGTTAACCGGTTCAGATAAAATAGTCACCAGCCCAAACTTTGTCTAAACCTTCAACCACTTCTGAGCCTCAAGAAAGCATGCATGTATTTTGTGTTTTATAGTGAAGTACTTCTATGCTTCTTAGCGCTGCTGGAAATTGGGAAAGATTGATAGGTTGGTGAATCTTGCACTGGAATCCTTTCTGACCAGTAGAGAAAGGAGTCTTGGGAATCTGTAGTTTTTCTATATAAATTTATGGACTTGAAATAATCCACATTTGAAACTGTTGTCAGCAAATGCACCCCCAAATCTGTCTGCACGTGTATAAATATTGCATGTGAAAAAGTCAGCTGCATTCATGTAGTTTGGTTTGCCTGTATTCAGATAGGTGTCTTCATGCAGAGATAGTGGGGTTGCACTTACGTTTAAGTTCTGCAGGTATGTTTTCAGAGACCCAGTGGTTCAGAGATGGAGAGAACATAAACATGAGTGACCCTTGCTGACGATGAGTATCCTCTTAATCCAAAGTCAGGTCTATTGAAACCAGTAGCTCTGACTCATGAACTAAGGTATGCTGTGGGAGTATGGGTGGTATAATGTGGGGGCAAGTGTGTGATGGGTAGGTTACCTGGTCAAAGCCACATCTGCTTGGTCATTCACCAATGTAAAATTAGTATAAAAACAAAAGGCATTTGATTTTATTCCAGAATTTTATGTACTTGCAATTGATTTGGATATGCTAGGTTCAAGGTTGCCCCTGAAAGTAAACAGTCTGTGTTTTGCCCAGTCGGTTTGTCTGCTTTTTATTTTCCATTCCTTTAAATATCTCTCCTCCTGTTAGCACCAAATTTCATTATAAAAGATGAAGAAAAACAGCCACTGTGTAAACAGAGTGAACAACAATAAAGAAAAACAAACATATATTAGGAGCCTGGAAACATACTTTCCTGCCTTCCTGTGCGGGAACAATACCAAGAGGAATAAGAACAGCAGTGTTATGCCAAAGCAGGCTGAAAAACAAGTGTACAGTCATCTAGACTGTCTGTCCTGAGAGTCTACCAGCTAATTAACCTTGCAGGGAAAGTGCGAAAAGAAATAAGAGGCAGAGTGTGGGTGAGTCAGATGAAACAGTCAAAGCAACATCTCACTTGTTTTCTTCTCTCACAAAAAGTCTCTAGGTGCTGTGGAATACAAATGTTTTTACAAATTGCAGGTTCCTTGTTCAGAATTGCCCCAAGGTGCCTAAGAACCAGAGGCAAGATCTTGAAAAGTGACTAGTGATTTGGAGTATGTAGTATGAGACCTTGTTTAAGCAAAGTTTCTTGCATCCTTGCAAGAAAGGTCTTTTTAAGGTGCCCCTGTTTGGACTCCTCAAATTTAGTATTTCAACATTTTTCAAACACTTTTCTGATTACTCCTGAGTCCCCTGGTTCAGGAGGTCAAGCAAGCCAAATGAACTGGTCAAAAAAAGAGGAAAAAAAATATGAAAATGAATGCATTTATTTTTCGTTAATTTTTTTTTTTTTATGGCTTTTCGCAGCAAGATCAAAACTGAGAACTTTGACCAGTTACAACCTGGAGTTTCTTAGAATGAGAGCCTCATGAAGGGCCAGGAGAAATAGGTTCTGGATGCTGTAAGCAGATAATTCCTTATTTCTTTCATCATTGTTAGACACTGAAGTCCAATTTACTTTCTTCTGGATATCAGCTCTTTCAATGGAATGTGAGGAAGGGGTTCTTTAAATTAGGAGTCTCATTGTATCACCATTTTACATAGCTTCAGACATGAGGGCTAGGGACAGAAGTTACACAAACCAGTTTAAGTGTTCAGAAACTGGTTTAAACTTGTAATGGAACAGAAGTTCAGTGTATATAAGCCAGTTTTAAAATGGCCCAACCTGGTTGAATGTAGTATCGGACTTAACCCGGTGGTTAAGTATTGTCCCCTACCCGGTGGTGGCAGTGGTGCACCATGGCCCCATGTACCAGGTGGCAGGCATGGGAAGCTACTCCTATGGCTTCCCTGCCACCACCGCCATCAGAGGGGCCTGCCCTGGCTGTACTGGTAGGTACTGCCTGTGCCACCAAACTGTGCTTGGCTGCTGGGTGGACAGATGGCAGCAGGGAAGCCATAGGGCTGTACCAGGCAGCTGCGCCTGGTGCCTGGTACACAGGAGCCATACTGCACCACCTCTGCTGCCAGGTAGGGGAAAATTTGAGCAGGGTGCACCCACCTTGGTGTCTGGTAGTTGGGGGATGCAGGTAGTAGTGCTTGGGGCTGAGGGGGCAATCCTGTGCTTCTGTAGGGGCCGGGGTTGGCCCAGGTGCCACTCTCCAGTGGGTAGGAGGGGCCGCTGGGCAGAAGCTGCTCCCTCAGATACAAGCTTAGCTTGGCTTGGCTCTGCCTTGGGCTAGCACTGCCACCTTCTCCTTCCAGCCTGGGTCCCTCTGCTCTGTAGAGCACATGTCCAGGATAGAGCCTCCACCACCATGAGCACCCCATCTGCACCTGGGCTTGCAGTCATTTCTCCATACTCCCTCTCCCTCATCTGGCCTTTGCTCCTGGGCTGCCCCAAGAGAAACCCAGCCCCAGTGGCTGGGAAGGCACAGCAGGATTTCCTCTGGCTGGGAGCAGGGCTCTGGGGTTTCCAGGTTATACTGAACCATGAGCAGTAGGGGAAAGCCGGGCAGGCCCCAGTTGGGGTCCTTGCAGGCCAGGGTGGGGGTTAAACCCCTCGCTAGTCCTACTCAGCTTGCTGGGGTCTGGCCATGCCTCCCCTATGCCCAGTTAATTTTCCTGCCAGCCTGAAGGGAAGGGAAGACTTACTCTAGTGCCACTCAGTTTCTAGCCTGAGCCACTGTGGGGGTGTGACTGCATTTCAGGAATCAAAAGTGAATGTCTAGTCACTTGCTTGACCATTCAGTCTGCTCAGGTTAGACTAACTTGCGAAGATTGAATCAATTCAGGCTCGGGCTTTTTGAATGTCTATCCCTAGCCAAAATAAATGATGAGTAGGGAATACAGATTGTAAATACTGAATGAAACTGCTTTGAAAATCTTTTAAAAATTCAGTTGGGACAAAACAGAAGTCTTTTTGTGAAATTGCTTCTATGTAGATGAAATTTTATTTTGAGAACAATTGGAAAAGATTTTGGAAATGTCTTGTTTTAACATTTTAGTAACTTTTTGTTTCAAAGTAACTTTTAATTTCCATTTACTTTATATTTTGAATTTTATATCATGAAAACATTTCAAACTTTTTTTTCTTTTTGTCTTGGTTTGGGATTAATCTTTTTACTAAATCTCAGAATTGCATAGGATGGAACATCTAGTTCTCGTTCTACTCTCATATGAGTAAGATGAGTCTTGTATTCATAAGCTGGCGTTGACTTCTCCCACAGATGGAGTTTGTCATGTGAACTAGAGTGCTTTATTGTATCACAGCTTGTTTGCAGAACTCGAATAACTAATAAGGTCTGAATTTTGGAAAAATTTAATTGCCCCCCAAAAGCTATGCATGGAAGAAGACATTATCATTATTGCCAGGCTGTACTATGCTATCATGTGTAATTTTAAAAAATAATGTTTACATTCATTATTTTAAAAAGTATAATGCAGGAATCTATGCTTTGACAGTTTGCAATTGGGTCTGTCTTCAAGAAAAATCACTCTGCCTTTCCTGTGTTCACCTGTAGGCTTTACTTATGTTTGGGGCCTGTTTCATATTCATAGTTCATTTGTAGATAGAAGTGGTGGCTTCCTTTTATTGACAGCTCTGAAAATTTTCCAGTCTTTTTTTCTCAAACTTCTAAGTAAAAAGGTTATCCTGGAGCTGGTAAATAATTTCTGGTTAGAGACATTCATTGTAAATGATATGGTAATTAGCAAATGGAGTATCTACCAGTAGTAGAATGCTGCTATTCTATACATCTCAGCTGCTATCAAGGGTTAAACTATCTCTAGAAATTAAAACTCAGTCAAAAGGAGGGTGCAAGCATTTGGAGAGATGTTAAGACGAAGTGATAATGATAAACCACAGGGAAAATATTTTTTAAAAGTTGCATGCTTTTTAAAAATGACTATCCAAACTGTCATTGAAAACAGTAAGTGTTTATATTCCAGGTTTCAGAAGGACCTGACTGCATGTGTCTGCGTGCCTGCAGATGCTTGGCTGTTCTTCTTGCTCAGATTTTGCTCCTTGTTGCTGCGTCAAGAGCTTGAGACTTGAGTCTTTGTGCTGAGCTGTTAATAGGCTTTTCTTAATGCCTCAAAGAACTGTTATGTTTTGAGTACTTGTCTTACAGACTAGGGACAGACTTTCAAAAAGCCTGAGCCTGAATTGATTCAGTCTTTGCAGGATGGTCTAACTAGTAGAGATTGAACTGATTTCTAAGTGGATAGAGAGTCATTTTTGAATCAGGAAATGAAAGCATATGCTTGTAGTGAGTCAGGCTAGAAGTGCTAGACATGCAGATACATGTCTGCAGTGACTTGGGGGGCACTAGAGTGAGCCCCCCCTTTCCCTTGAACAATGCTAAGCTGAGGAGGGAGGGTGAGGCCAGACCCAGGCAGAACACTATGATTAAGGAGGGGTTTAAAATCCTACCTGTGTCTGCACGATCTCTAGCTGGGTGTGCCTGAAGCGATAGGGAGAATCAGCCCTCTCACCAGGCTTTTCCTGGCTTGTTGCTCAAGGGGCAGGAAGTATTGCTAGATCCCAGCTCCTGGCTAGCATTTGGAGGCAAAGAGAGGGCAGGGAGGGAGGACTGCTTGTGTGGAGTTCATGCATCCGCTGGTGATACTGAGCTTTTTAGTCTCCCTCTCCCTGCTTCTTCATACTGTCTGGAGCAAACTGACAGGCACTGCATTGAGTGCAAACCAGGTCACTTCTCACAACTCTCTGTCCCCTGTTGAACACTGATAGATTGCTGCTTTTAAAGCAAGAAAGCCAGGAGGGAGCTTATCATCCCATCAAGAAAACAAAGCCTCTCTCATTAGTTCAAGCTGTTCTTAAGCAGCTTTTTCCAAGGGAGGGATGGAGGGACATTACCAGGTGACCTGCTGGTTTAGTTCCAAAAAGCCAGACGTGGACACTGTTCTGCTTGCCTTTGTTTCAGTGAAATTGGAGACATGCACACAGATACCTGCCAGCATTAGCTAACATGGTCAAATGCTGACTGGAGGCCATGCTTCTGGGGTCCCTCATGTGAGAGGGAGAGGATCTCTGCTAGAGCAGTGAGTGAGGGGAGGGTGGGGCAGGAGGAAGCCAGGCAGACACTGCTGTATCCTGGCTGCAGTTCCCTACTCTCTTCTCAGCCAGCTGGAGCTCCAGCTAGGGAGGGAAGGGATGTGGCCAGCCCTGCTCTCTGGAAGAAACTGCCCTGCACAGCCCAGCCCAGGGCTGAAAAGTATGCTGGGGGACTCTAATTTAATTTAAATCAGGAAGGGGTTTGGGACATAAATTCTATAAACCAGTTTGACCGAAATTAGTTAAGTCTGATACTACATCCAACCAGGTTTATCTTAAATCAGTTTTGGCCATTTTGAAACTGGTTTATGTGCTTTGAACTTATGTTCTGTTACAGGTTTAAACCATTTTCTGATCACTTAAACTGGTTTACATGTAACTTCTGTCCCTAGCCATAGTGTTTTGGTTCTATAATGGAAATATTGTGACATCCAGCTCTTTTGGCAATATGGACTTAAGCATCTGGGGCCCTACATACTTAGATGGCTGTGGTATACAGCCCCTCTCTTTTCAAAAGTGACAGCCACTATTGCTTTAGCAAAAGAGGTCCATATTTCCCTTCAGTACTTACCTGACTATTTGAGATATATTGGGTTGGGTGAGTGGACTTGGCCTACTGTACTTGTCACTTCCTGTCATACAGTTTAATGGGAGGGTGGGATTAACAGGCCTCCAGAGCAGTGGGTCTGATTGAGAGGTCTGGGCCAGCTTACATGTTTAGAGTCTGAAGACTCAGTCACATAAGTTTTAGTTATGCTGCATTTTAATTTATCAAGCTGTTTTTGTGAAGAGAAGACTTTTTAAATAAAGGCACTGTCTAGATTTCCGACGTGCTCCCTTGACTCCAGAGTTCAGGCTTTAGGTACAGGCTTATATTGCTATTGCCTCAGCCTGGTTTTGCCTTGAAAGAAAAAAAAGTATAAATGAAGAAATAGTTAGGTTGTTTCCTGGACTACCATGGATTAGGTGATGCTTTTTTCAGCCCCTTCCTTGCCAGAGTTTCCAACCCTCCAGGATTGCCCTGGAGTATCCAGGAATTAGATAGCAGTCTCCTAGAGATTTATGAGAGTCACCTGGGAGATAAATAATAGGGCATTCATTAAAATAAATATTTAAACATTGAATCCAATTTATACAGTAGTCCAGGGTTTTTTAAAATGTAATAGTAGTGTGCATTTGCATTCCTGAATGAAGATCCCTAACTGTAATCCCTAACTGATATGTGATGTAACGTCATGTGATGAAACTTCCCGGAATAGATTCAGAGTTGGGCCCCCTGTTCTGCACACAGCATCCCAGACAAAGTAGAGAGTGATTTCTTAATCCAAGAATACTGGTATAAATATGATCTAAGGCTCTGCTTATGGACAAACATTTTATTTAAACATAGCTGTTAGCAGGATTTCAACCACAGTGTGAACACGGGTGTCCTCAGCAGCAGAACTTCTAAAGCAACACTATAAAGTTTCTTTTTTTCAAATCCTATGCTTCATACGGAAATAAAAATAATCTTGTTAAAGAATTAAATTCCCTGCAAGGCATTAGACCTCACCCAGTTCTAAGAGCCAATTTAAACACATTTATAGTTCAGGAACTCTTTTTTTTTGGTTTTAGAGCTGTGATCAGAAATAGAGGTGCCAAGAATCTCAAAACATTCCCATCCTAGCATTGCAGCTGTAAAAGGGACACATGCTTTGGATGAGGTTCAAATAAACACCCAAACTTTGTGAACTGTTTAAATGAACTAAAGCTGAGCTTTGATTCCCCTTGTACTCAGTTACTAAACCAGAGGTTATATGATAGAGTACATCACTAAAAATGTTTTTCATTGTTTCCTGTACCAACATCCCTGAGTTATCAGGTGTCTCCTCCTAAGTCTAGTCTACTAAGCACCCCTATGTGATCCTCGGTTTACACTGCCATTGGAGGCCGGCTTCTTAAACTGGAGAAAGTTACTTTATAAGCAAGCCCAATATGAAACGTAAATAATGCATCCTCCAGCATTATTTATAATGCAATATCATCACTATTATAAAACGCATGCAAATTCACACTGTCTATTTTTAACCCCTGTATTGCCCCAGATCTGTCTTTCAGTAAGCTCCAAAAGAACCATCTCCATTCATTCTGTTGTAGGAAGCTTCAGGATGTGCCTAGCAGGTACACGGCACTAGAGAAATATGTTCTCCTGGGGGGGAAAAAAACCTGCAAAACTTTTTATATTTCTTGATATGGGAGTGGTTAATTTTATAATGATCTATAATACCAGCAATTTACATGATCTGAGACCTGAGGGTTTAGCTACACAAGGCAATTTATCAGCATGGCTGTATCAGAATAAGGTATTGCTCTTTAATTATTTTGGAACAAATCCTCTATATAGACACGTCCACAGTAAAAGTGTCTTGAAGTTACTGTACAATATCTATAGCAGAACAGCTGAGTTCACTCTAGCTATGATGACTGTTATAAATTTGTGACTCCACTGTGGTGGGTCAGGCTACCATGATAGGGAGGGTGCGAGTGAGCAAGACGAGAGAGCACCACACACCTAAAGGTGTCTGGTAACTTTATTATTTTGACTAGGGACCCAAAACTGAAAGCAAACAAAGTGCCTGAAGAGGCACTCAAAGTAGCAGAATTTAAAGAATCAGTACTATATATAATGGCTAACAAACAATATATCACAGTGATCAGTTCCCCTGTATGAACATGTCTATATTTTAGGATAATTGTTTTTGCCCTAAACTGAAAGATCTGTGATTATTATACTAAATTGTATATTTCTAGAATCCAGTAAAACCTGTGTTCAAATATTCCATTTATTTTCTAATGGCTATCATCAGAATATACCTTATGTTTAGCAAATGCAAACTAAGAACAGCACTTATTTGGCTATAACAATGAAATTGTTATGGCCTTAATAGATTACTGTTTAATTTTTTTACTTGATTTCTTGTAAATTCTATAAGAGATTGAGATGTGCGATTGACTCTAATTATATCACTTAAACAGGTTTGGGGAATGCATTGATATTTTTTCTTTTAACAAAGCAACCTTTTTCATGAAAACTGACTGCTTTCTACAGAATTGTGACTTTTGTCCAATCCCCCCCACCAAAATAACAAACATCAACATAATCAAACACCCCCCACCAAACCAAAACTCCAAATAGCTTGATTCAGATTTGTCAGCATTATATGCCTCATGGGAGCTACAGTTCAGTTAACTTATGTCTGTATTTTCCTCTATGCACAGGTTGGAATTCAGCTTTTATTGTTTACCCTCCCATAGTGCATCATGGGAGGGAGAAAAATTTAACTGGGGAGTCCAACCTGTTAGGAAGAATGGAAGTATATGGTTTAACAGCTGCATTGCTCAATTAAAATTTCTATAGGTTCTTTTTCTCTCTCTTTTTTTTT
>JAGPOW010000797.1:18363335-18378870 GCA_030014935.1 Caiman crocodilus | reverse complement strand
TTTTTTTTTAACCCCAAAGTCTAAATTTGTTTTCAGGGCAGAGCAGGGAGCCCCATTTTTACATCAATTCAGCTTCATTTCTACTTGATAGAAATGCAGCTGATTATATATGGCATTTCCAGTTGTCAAAATTATGTAGTAAGGATACAACTTCTGCCTTTAAAAGAGTAAATGGTTAGACTCATTCTGTACGGCTCGTAGCTTTTGCTGAAGATCATGTTCTAGTATAGCCAATAGGCTAATGTTTTGGGGAATCAGGACATTTACTGATATAAAGAACAGACATTTACACATTAAAAACTATTACTTATATTGGTATGTGTTGACAGTGGCTGAGCTGAGGTCTTGTGCCTATGTTTCCTATCACTACGAGAAATAAAACATTAAAATGTTATCTATTGGTATTACTGGTGCAGCACTTCATCTTTGGTAGGGACTCTGGCACAGATGGTAAGGTCAGCAACCCCCGGCACTTGTGCTGAGCATGGCACACAAGGTCATTTTGCTCAGCACACCACTGCCAGCCTGGGCTTTAAGCAGCTACTGCCAGCCACAAAGCCCAGGCTGCAAGCCCTGCTGCAAGCAGACTGGGCTCCGTGGGCCAGCTGCAGCTGGGAGGCTGCGAACAACTGCTCCAGGCTTTGACATGTCAGCACTCAGGCACCTTCCAGGGTAGACATTGTGGTCTTTTCAGCACTCTGGCCAAAAGATGTTGCCTACCCCTGTTCTAGAGTTAGAAGCAGTGATATGAGTTGTAATTCACCTCTGTTTCTTTGTTCTCTAGTCTGTCCCATGTGCATAACTGAGTGATAAATATTGATATTACTTTTATAAAACAGAATTTAACAGTTAACTGGACTTCACTGTTGAAGAGGTTACTTTCCCAGCCTGTTTCCTTTATGTCAACCCTTTTTTTGTATCCATTTACTAGCTTTCTCTCTGTCGCATCAAACAAAAGCTACTTGTCTTCATTTCTGAGAACCCAGACTAGCTTCTTTCTGTCCGCCATTTCTCATTCAGTATTGGGAGGATGACATCAGAGTCCGTTAGTCACTTGCTAAATTTTCAAATGGGCACCTTCATGCAGTCTGCCATACCGTCTTTCACATTTTGGAGGATCTCCCAAACAAATCTCCAGAGCTACTCATCATTCTTTTCTTAATCCTTCCCTAAGCCGTGTTGGCAGTGGGCTGTAATTTTAAGTTGTTTTGTCATTATTCTTAATTCTCTTTCCAACTAAATTTTCTACTGAAAACACTTTTGTTTCCTAAAACGCTTCTTTTTCTTCTCCCTTTTTTAATAAAAGTCTACTGTCTACAAATCCAGTTCAACTATGTTGAAGCTATGGATAGGTAGTGTTTTTGTTAACTGTTATGGCTGGGAGCTAGCCAAATAGAGAGTTTCAGGATCTCTGTTAGGAAACCTGAAAAGTCTTATGAAAAGATAGAGTAATTAATGTTCTGTGCTTAACGTCTTTCAAGCATGTTCACAGATAGTATAGGTACAATTTTCAGCTCAGGCTCAGAGGGACCACAGTGGGATGCTGGGATATCTGGTCATTCCTAGTGGGGACAGTGCATGCTGCACATTTATACTATGGCTTACTTTAGTCTATGGTCCAGACGTTCTTATTACAGTTTGTCAAGGTATGAAAACTGCACCAGTCTAACTCCAATGTGTGCTTTTTTAAAAATACTATATTGATATTTGTGCCAAATTCTGGGTAGATACTTAATTTAAACAGGGCTTAGTTTATGCTTAGCATATGTTTATTAGGAGTTGACCTAAGCTACACAACAATGAGCAACTTGAGCCAAAATGAGAATGTTCTCACAAGGGCTGGTACTACTTTAAATTGTACCCTAAGTTAAGTCAGTGCATTGTTGTAGGAATAAGATCATAAGAAAGGAGGGCTGGAAAGAACCATGCAAGGTTATCAGCCCGTGCTCAAGGCTCAGTCATCCCTGAATAAATCATCCCAGCCAAGTGTCCGTCCAACCTGCTCTTGAACATTTTTATGGATGGAGATTCCACTACTTTTCTAGGTAGCCTGTCCCAGTGAGATGGCTCTTTCTAGTCTCCAACCCAAATTTCCTCTGCTTGATGCCATTGCTCCTAGTCCCATTCCCTAATGTAGATTGAGTTTAGATTGGTACCCTCGCTTGATGCAGTCTGAGCATGTGCAGTAATGTATTCCTCAGAGCGCTCACTAGAACATAGCAGGATTGCTGAACTTTTGAACTACTGACCTGATTTGAATGACTGAGCATGTCTGGTAGTGAATGAAGGAGTGGCGGAAAAAGCGGTACCTTTTCTGAGATAAAGTGAGCTAACTGCTTTGACTGGCAGATGAGTGGCAATATGTTTGGAAAAGCTAGTTGTGGAAGGAGTAATTGGCAGGTGGCAACCTTGCCTGATTGGAAGGATGAATGTAGTGACACTGCATGAATGATGGTATTTAAGCTCCTTGATGGGTTTGAGCTCCTTGAGATGAGTGAGTGGGCATGAGTGGAGTAAATGTGTGCATATGGTTTAAGTTTGGGAGTGTGTTCTAGCTAATGTGGTTGACCTGTTTAGTAGGTGTGAGAGGAGTGTGAAGCAGAGAGTCTACTCTGTGGAAGAGTGAAACTAATGCTGCATTTTATCCACCCCTCTGAGTCCAAGGGGTCTCCAAACTGTAGTGTGCTCAGGCCTGAGGGATCCTGCCTGCACTGAAACACAGGCATCACAGCTGCCGCCTTGGTGTGATGCTGGCCCAAAGGTAGACTTTGCAGCGTGCTTGTTTCCTTCAGATCACCACCAAAATTGGATTGCACTCTCCCCATCTTGATTTGACCTGTCACTGGTTTGGTTTGGTGTTCTCTTCACTGGATTCTTTTTTAGGTAAAGTATTTTCAGCCTGTTGCTTTTTCCCAGTTCTGTTCCATTGTGGTATTGTGTAGTTTTGTGTTATCTAGTTTTCCACTTTCCTTTCCCTTTGTTTGTTGTTCAATAAATTTTGTTCTGTTTTATCTTTCATCTTGACTAATGCTCTTCCACAGGTAAAACCGAGGTGACGTGCACTCTGGCTACCCAGTGCCAGTCACCTTGGTTAATGCTAATAACTAGAAATGCACCGATTTTACATCAGTCCCATATGGATTGGTACCAATATAAGGAAAATTTACAGTATCCGTAGTTGGCTCTTTTTGGCTGATATGGCAGGTAACATGGTTGATAAATGCCCTGTGCATGTGTGCAGCTAAAGCGCAGCACACAGGCAGCCAGGAACATAGCCCAGCAGTGTAGAGAACAGCCGGGTCTGGCTGGTAAGTCTGTTGGGAGGGGAAAGGGGTGTTGGGGGGAGTGGGGCAGATTGAGGCCCCAGTGGTGAGGGAGGGAGTGGGATTAGGTCTGGGGCAGAGGCAGATGCTGCAAAGCTGTGGAGGGGTGCACGGCAAAGCCGCAAGCAGTTCACCAAGTGGGGGTGGGGTGGCAGCTCCCGCTGATGCACACAACCTGGGAGAGCATGGCGGGGGCAGGCACGTGCCCCTGCATCTGCACACGGAGTGACAGCTGGCTGCTGCTGTAGGCTGTGGCTAGGGTGGCACTGGGCTCTTCCCAGTGGGGGGTTGGGCCGGGCTTCACTTGGGGTGGGTGGTGGCAGTGTTGGGAGGGGGCATTGGGTGGGCTATCACAAATTTTGGAGTGGCTGCAGCCCCTCTGATAGCCTCCCTCCCAGTGCTGCTGCCACCTGCACTGAGTGCAACTTGACCCAGCCCGTCTGCAGGAAGAGCCCAGAACAGCCCAGCCCCAGTGGCAGTGCACCCCATTTCCCCCTGGATGAGCTGCTTGCAGCACTGTCCCATGCCTTGCCCTGGCTTGTAGCACCCGCCCCTCCCCCCCTTAGACTTACCAGCTGGACCTGGCTGCTCTCCACACTGCCGGCCTGTGCTCCTGGCCGCCTGTGTGCTGTGTTGCAGCTGTGCGCATGCTCGGGGCATTTATCAGCCATGTTATTGGCCATATCAGCCAAAAAAGTTGATTGCTGATACTGTCAATTTTCCTTGTATCAATGCCAATCTGATACAGGACCGATGAATTGTTGCACCTCTAGTTATTAGTTTTAGCTGAGGTGACTGGCACTAGGTGTTTTAACATCCACACACTCTTGCCCCACACACAAATCTGGGGGCTTATGCCCCCCATGCCCTCCTCTGGTGCATGCAGCAGTGGGAGCTGGTCATGGCTTAGTAATCACCCTGCAGGTATTTGACAACCGTTACAAAATCCCAGTTTAGTCTTCCTTTCTCCAGACTAAATAACCATCATTTTTTTCAGCCCTTCTTCCTAAGTCTGCCCAAGTCTCTAATCATCTCTGTTTTCTGCTGGATTCTTTCTTATCTGAGTGTCTACCACTAATCTGAGCACGGCGACTGCTCTTATCTAGTGACCTCATAGTGCCTATAGTCAATGCAAAAGTCTTCTCAACTGCTTGATGAAGCTGGTTTTGGACATTGCTGATGATGTGCCTCCATAGAAATATAGCAATAGGCATGTTCTCTTTTTGTTCGTGGGAATCTCTGGGAAACTGCTTCTTTGAGGTAAAACATGCCTATTGTTAGCAACTTGTTAATTCCATTTCCTTTTTAAAAACATCATTTTTTATTTTATTGTGGGGATAGGAATGGTAAGAGGACCAGGGACATATGGGGAAGGAAAGGAATAGGACTGAAAAAGAAGAGGAAAAAGGATATTGAGGGTCCTGGAAATTACATTAGCCTTAATATATGATGACTCAGAACTAACAGATATTATTGTAGTGTAATTGCACTTTGGTGCTACTTAAAAAAACTGGCAATCTCCAGATGGTTTATAAGCTGCGTGTGCAGGAAAGTGGGGAGGGCTATAAAGATTCAAGTTGTCCTGCAGGTTTTGAAATGAGGTTGCAACTGGTGCTGTATGGGAAATCCTTCTGCATGCATACAGTGGTCATACCCGTGCGTGTAAATTCCTCAGCAATGTGTATTGTAGAGCCAGCCAAAAGGGAAGGTTACTGACTTGCATACATTTGCTGTTTTAGTTGGTTTGGGTTCAAATTGACTCTGAAACATTTTTTGCCCCAATGTTGCAGGTGGACCCAGAACCTCCCTAGTCTCTGCAGCTGCTCAGGAAAATTGATGTCTGTGTCATTTCTGTTGCCAATACCAGTTTCATCACTAATCCAAGAACATTAGTTTCCCTGAGCAGCTGTGAGGGCTATGGGATGGGCCTGCCAAGAATCCAGAAAGGATTCTTTCAGAGCCTTGCTTTGGAATCAGCAAAAATTCATCAAACCTGAGATGACTGGAATAAAACCATTTGAGCTCGGTGAACCAGACTTTTTAATGAAACTATATGTAGTGAAAAAGTTTTGATTTACCTCTAATGCAGTGAGCCTAGAGTTGGTCACTTTTGCCCCAGATCTTGCATGTGATATGACCACTTCACTCCAAACTGGTACTATATTCTTCCCCTAGTATGGAAGTTCAGATCTCTATGAAGAAGTTTTAAAGTGCAGTAGCTTAGACATTGTTCTGTCAGCACTATTCCATCATGTCAACATGAAGGTCATGAGCAGAATAAGTCATCAGCTGCCATATCAGCCTCTTAAGGCCTTTGGTCATTGGTGCAATGTGGAGAAACCTGGAACTGGCTCTGTGTTCCTCTGTGGGAAAAGACTGGCTCTACAGTGTGCCTAGTGCCAAAGGAGCACAAAACAGCTGCCTCTGTAAGGCTCACTCATTCCTGAGAAGCACCCCCCAGTAGTAGCTAAGCCTCCTGGGCCCTGAGGATTGATATCCCCCGTCCTTCAACTCAGGTATGTTATATGTATTTTTCTTTCACTGGCTCAGGAAGAAAACAAAAAGCAGAGTCCAAAAAAGACAGGGCTTTCTAATCTCTCATAAAAAGGCTGTGGAAATTTGCAAGGAAAGGAAGATGATAGTATCACCCGCACTGAGACGGCAATTATGGGTCCCGGGAGGAAGTGTATAAAGCCTTATTGAGTGAAGATAGCTGAAACGGCTGCAGGAGCCTGCACTGTGCAAGGAAAAGGCTGGAGGAAACCCTTATCAGACCTGTTATCCTGTCTCTGTCATTCCCACACAGATTAATGAGCTCCAGGATGCCCTCGGCCATGTTCAGACCGGGATCTGTTTATCCCGAAATAGAAGGTGCCGTCTCGTGCCAGAGTGTCATATTCCCAGGCTAGCAGCACCATTGTGTTTTATTACCCCATTGTATTCAGGGGTTACATCCGAACTTTTCCTCTCAGCTCCTTAATCACTGTTTTGATGGATGAGTTCCATGAGAACTGTTTCAGCAGTCTCCTAGACCCTCTGTACACGTCCAAATACTTGCTAAATGCTAGTTGGGTTAGTCCCACTTATTATCCTTGTGCCCTCTTTTGGTCAAAATGCTGGTGGCTCTGTCTTCCCTGGTCAGATCAGGTGAAGGATAGGATGTGGCCAAGTCTCCTTCATTTTAGCTGACAGAACTAGGCTGGTAGGTGGTGGTGAAACATGCTCTGCTATGCCCCTTTTTCTTTCAGAGATTGCTGTAACATGCTAGCTCCAGAAACAATGCCAAGTAAGTTAATGTTTTCAAGAATAACCACCTCCTTCTTGTACCCCAGCTCAAACAGCCATATGTTGAACAGCAAATAAGACGATACGTGGGCTTCCATACAGTGCCTAAGAAGAGCACCACAAATCTGCAGTCTTTAAACCCTAGTGTCTTGCAGTTCTCTCTGAAGGCTCCTGCCTGCTGTGCCATTTCCCTGGTGCAATCCTAGGGAATTATCCATATCTCTGACAAGAGAATAGGTTACTAATGCACCAACACAGCTGTTTTGACACTTTTGATGAATAACATTCAATACTATTAATTGGAACAATTGCTTTTCATTTAACTAAATCACTAGAATTGCTAAACTAAATTGAAACGGAATGTAATTTTGCCTCGCTCTCCTTTAATATGGGCCTCTAAATGTCTTCTCCCTGAAGAATTAGTAACTTAATCACCTAACAGTGATAACTGTTTCATAGCCCTCAGCTGGAAGGCTTCCCTGCTAAGCAGTATTGCATGGGAGTAGAGTGTTATAACAGGGACAAAATTCCATCTCTTTCCTTTCCACCCTTTTTGCTGCAATATCAATCATATTAAAAATGATTCTCTTCCCCTTTTTCTGTTCCAGCCAGATACTTATACATCATCATAATTTCAAGCCCCCCTCTCTGTATCAATCACTTGGTATGTCTAACAGGGTGCACAATGATTATATCTGTCCATTATGTTAAAGATGGATTTTTGTTGCCATTGATTAGGAAATGGGCTCTTGTTCAGTTATGTACAAGTTCATCATACAATGGACACAACACAAATACAATTGTAATAATAATAGAAAGTCCAAGCTGACATTAAGCCTAAAGGATGTCACAATAACACAAGGATTTCACTGCTGCTTTGTCTGTTAATGATTGTTCCACATAATGAAATTGTCTATTGTTACTCCTGAGAGAAAAAAAAGACCTTTAAAAGATTTAACCCCTTGGCTGTTTTTCTTAAGTTCAGAGAAAGTCTAGAGTGACAAGTTTTTAAGCACGTTGCTAGTTCACATGCAGATTACTTGTCCAACTTTTGCTTTAATGGTGCTAATAAAAAATATTAATAATGTTTTACTTGCTTGAAAATGCATTTATCCTGAACGAACAGAATTTTGCAAGGCTGAGTGATTATGAAGTGTTTCTATAATGCCATAGGTTTGCCACTGCTTTGCAAACCTACAGAAGACATACTTCTTGCCCAGAAAATTTTCTAATCTAAGGGTAAGACTTGGGAGGGAGGGAAGGGGAGTGCAGCAGGGGAGCAGAGGGGAAGGGAGAGAGAGGCTGTAGATCATAGAGAATGAGAACACATTTTAGCATATGACACTTGTGCAGTGTCTTGTAGTATGAATGGGTTTAGCCTCCTGACCCAACATTCCTAGGAGCTGGTTGTTTATTACTATTTTACATACAGGGGAAATTAAGATGTATAGGGAAAAGTTCCCTGTTGGAGGTTACACATTAACCCAATGGCAAAATTAGAATTAAAACTCAGATGTTCCTGTCTATTAGGTTTTTGCTTTTTCCTCTTACTGTTTTCCTGCCAGTCTCTTTCCATTGGCAGAGGGATTTTTTGTGGTTGAGATCCCAACCAGAGACTTAAGGAAAGGCACAAGGCTGGATTTTATTATTGCTGAAGTGAAGTATCTTTGAGTTCCAGTTAACAAAGCTGTTTTGGTAGAATGATTTTTAATAGTACAGTTAATGCTAATGCAAGGAGCCAGACTGCCCTGGAGACCTCTTTATCCATGAGTAAGGTATAGCAGAAACATACGTTTCCCCAGCCTACCTACTACTTATTTCCAGGTTGCACAGTAATTCATCATCCAATCCCATTTCATTTTTGCCCTCTCTCAATACTGTCAGTGAGACCTTATAGCAGAGATCTGTCCACTAGATGATGATTTTTAGTTACTGGCAGCTTGGACTGGTTTTGAGCTATCATCCTGTCTGCATAAAAGATTCTGTGAGTTTATCAGAGAATGTCTTGTGCTACATTATGGTGGCTACATTGTAATCATAGCACAGATGGACCCCCTACTGCAGTTCTCTGACATGCTAGTCACCTTCCTGGAAGGATGTATTGGTGCTGGCCTCTGACACTGCATGCTGCACAGATCCATCGTTCTACGAGCTTCTCGATGAGCCTGTTCTGCAAACAAGACTTACTGATATTTCTTTCAAAGGCCTTTGTTATGAGTCTTTGAATTCTGTAAGGCTTTTCTACATGGGGACAGCTGGGAAGCTAAGAAGAATCAGTCATGCTAGGTCATGGGTGGCCAGGTCCAGGTGCAAGCCAGGTCAGGGACATAGGGGATCAGTTGGAGAACTGGGTCAAGGAAAAAGCTGAGTCAGGGAGCTGAGGGGTTAGGTAGGGCTCAGAGCCAGAGGGCAAGCTGGGCCTGATATCCAGAAGATCCAACAGACAATGGGATTTTGGGGTAAACTGAGTCAGAGAGCCAAAGGTCCTAGCAGAGTGTGGGGTCAGAGGGTGAGCTGGGTCAAATAACTGGAAGGTCCAGCAGAGGGCAGGTGGAAGCACAAGCCACATGGTATGGCAAGGCAGCTTGGACGAGTGTTGATTCCAGTTGCCTGGACACTTCCTGTTCTGGGACAGGGGTATATAGGGTAGGAGGCAAGGTGTCAGCTGACCCTGGCCCATCACTCTGGTGGCAGTGAATAAACTAATGGTTAGGCCCAGATGACGGTTTCTGACCACCCGTATCTGGACTGCATGGTCAGTTGGAGAGATGGCAGACCTGGATGAGTAGCCATTCTGGGCAAGCTAAAGTTGATAAATCAATGCACATAATCTTAAGTGTGTCATCTATCAAAGTTTATGCTTCTCTAAATTAGTTACATGCAGTTACTTGATGCAAATCTACCATTTGGCACCATTTCCATTCCATAGATAGGAGCAAGCCAAGGTTGCAGCAGTAGAAATGTTCACTGCAGTAGATCCCTAGGCTGTTTTTAATGACTTGCCCATTAAAAAGTGACCTGTCAAATATGTATATAGTTTGTAAGCATTAGAACCTTTTCCATGAATAAATTTTAGTTTAAGAATGGTCTACAAATTGATTGCTTTGATTATTTGCTATCACACTTTTTTGCCTTCCCCTTAGTTGTTTACAAAGGGCATCCTCATGGAATATGGAAGTGTCAGTTTTGGCCCAAATAAATGATCCAACCCAATATGTTTCTGTCCCTTGACCATGCAAGTTTTTATGGAGCACAAGTTACCTGTGAAGCTGTATAATTGTATGATGACTCTACTAGGAATAATTAAGAGCTCTTCAATGGCCCAGGGCTCTTTAAGTGTTGATACAGTTTAATTTAGTAAGCCCAGAAAATGTGATCCTTTTGCTTTCCTTGAATATTTCTATAAAAGAAAATTGTTCAGTCAAATTTTGGGCAGGAGGGTGACAGATGAGTGTGTAGATATCAGTGAGGCAAAGTAGTAGGTAAAAATTTGGAGAAACATCTTGCTTTCCTGTTTTTTATCTGTACCAAATGACAGATGGTTCTGAGATTCACTTATCACAGTCAGTATTCTGTCTTGTACTTGCTTTTTTGTTTGAACTAGATGAATAAATTGAACTTTCACTAGTTATGGACTTAGATTAAATACATTTACGTTACTTTTGTGCCTGCTGAACTGAACTCTGCATGTGAATTAGGTACACAATTCCACACCCAATTTGACTAAAAGTAGGTCTTTAAATTCCCTCCTTAATAAACATCCTCATCCCTTCCATTTTCCTCTCTCTTGCACACATCTGCACTCTGTGTGTGTACATGCACATGTGTGTGTACATGTGCACCTGTTCTACTGTACTGTATAATATGCCACAGTCTCAAGAGATGCTTTTGGGAGGGAGTCAAAATGGCATAAGGGGAACGTCTCTATGAATACAGAAATGATTTACACAGTGAATCATTCAAATCTTTGAATTATATCCACTGTCCCCGCAACCCGCAAGATATTCTAGACACAAGTTAGTTCAGGTCAGTGTCTGAGAGAGGACAGGGAAGCATGGTAAAATGAAAGATGAAAATTTGCAACTAGAAATGGAGGCTGTGTTGTACAGCAGAAGGCTGGATGGTGCGGCTTGAAAGATGGGCACGGTGTGAATTGAGGGCATCTCAGGAGAAGTAAATCTGCCTCCTTCAACAGAGACTGAGCACTGGCCCAAAGACCCCGGGTAAATAAGAATCAAACTTCACTACAGGACGTTTATATGGTCATGATTTATTGGTGCTCTCAAACCCTTTGAACCTTTGCAGCCCTTTGGGGGAAATGGTGTGTTACAGGGGCTTAAATAAATAAATAAAAAATAAAAAGAAATACATGCCTATAGCTACAGGAAGAACCTATTGTGCCATTTGTTCCAAAAGCCTTGACACGTTCAGGGCTTTTTTCCCCTGAATTTGATTTTTTTTTTCTTTTTTTTATAGGATTCTGGTCAGTCAGCCAGTGCTATAGGAAATAAAACAACTCTTTGACAGATTCTTGTTTCTCAGGCCCTTTCCCAGCAACTTCCCCCCCCGGTAAAGAGAACTGAGCTGCAGGATCCTGATGAAAAAATCAAACAAACCCACAGAGCGTAGCTGAGGAGTAATAGAAAACTACTTGGATCTCAAGGTCTTGCCAGTGTAAGTTTAACACACAATGTTGTTCCTTCACCACATGTCAAATTTCCTTTTCCATTTTCTGCGTCTACTGTATTGTCTTTGATTCGTGCTTGTGTGACCAAGGCTCCATGACTGGCTAGAAAGGAGCAGGTACCTTTCTTTTCATTGCTTCTCTGATCCTCAGTAGGCCCCCTGCCACTTGAAATATGCTTTATAATACAAACAACACAATGCTTTTCATACACAAGATCAGACAATATTTACACTGTGATTTCTTAGTTTAGTTTAAAGGTAACGGCAGAGCAGAGAAAATCAACAGTAAGGTTGGTCTTGTCCATTGCAAGATGCCCATGGTTTCAATAGGGCCAAGATTTCACTCTGACCATGTAGTGTGCATCTCTTTTGTGACCGGCTGCTTCACTCGTATATCACAAAGTGCCAGCTGTCTGCCAGGAAAGGTGTTTTCCAAACTTAAAAGTATAACAGAGAGAAAATGAAATAAAATTGCATAACTACATCTGCCACAAACTCAGTGCCATTTCTGTTCAATGCCTGGTTGATGATTTGGATCCCAACACTCAGTTACCCACATGTATCTCATAATACTGTGTGTGTTGGGGGGGAAGGGGGCGGGGGAACATTGTATTAGACCTAGATGTGGTTTGTTTGTTTTTTATTTAAGTTTTTCATCATGAATAAGTAGCTTTCTGAATAAAATGAAAACTTCCACTGTATCTTCATTCCTGGCGACTATATTTTATTGACAGTCTCTAAATAAACTTGCTTACTTGGTGGGAATATTTTCATTTTCTTTCAATGTTTTTATTGCCCCACCACTCTTTTACAGTGAAAAAGGATGGGGAGTCGGGGTTTTTTTTCCCTCCATTAACACACAATTTTACCTCAGAAAAAAAAAATAATTAAAATTAGCTAAATTATTTTTTTTATAACATTTTTCATGGCTTTTTTTCAAACACCTGTGAACACGGTCACGTGTTAGGTTGTTTTAAATTGCACCAGTGCAATAGCAAATTCAGTGGACTTGCATGTTTTAAAGTGGTATAAAACCTGCTTGGGGGTAGGAAATGAAGTCTTCCCATGTTAGTTTCTCAAAGGTGATCCCAAAGGATGGGCAACTTGTGTATGTGCTGCACTCTTCAAAAGCCCCCGTGTTACCCGTGTGGGTGTGAAGGCTCTGCTGTAGGCCTTAGTCTATTCTAGGCATGTCATCAAAACTCATCTAAACTACAGGAAGCTAAGGAGAAGCACAGTGTGTAGGGATAGACTGCTATAACATTGGTAGTTTAACTTAATTCACCCAGGTTATTTCCAATATCCATTGTCCATGAGCAGATGGGGTGTGGGGAAGCACAAGTGAGATGAGGGTTTCCAAATGAGACAAGCCACTCTAACTGACTTGTAACCCAGAAGGACATTTCGTATGTCACAGAGATACCCCTAAAAGAAAAAAAAAAAAATCACAGCTACAGATGGGATGTAGATGCAAGTGTCTTATTATGAGGCGTCTTTGTATCACTGCCTTGCTTTGTACGTGCAGCTGTCTCCTAGGGCTTTTGCTTAGCAGGTTGCTATGTTCTAATCTTCCTACTGCAGCTGTCGCTGGTCCTTCCCAGTAATGGGCTGCTTTCCTGTCCACTTTGTTTGTCCCAGGTCTTGGGCTCTGGCCTTCCCGTCATTGCTAGATTCACAAAATGGCCATCCCCAGCCTGTTGCTCTTGTGTTCCTGTAACCTCTGGCTCTCACTTAAGCTTGAGTCTCTCTGACCTCAGGATGTTACTTCCATTTCCTGTTCCCCCAGCATTTTGGAGCTTTCTGCTGGCTGGGATTCTTTTCCTCCACCTCAGCCAGGCTGGAGAAAAAGAATAGTTAGTAACAATTCAATACATTTGCTATAATAATTTCACGTGTTCTTTGGGAGGTGTTTAAGTCTGCAGTCCTATAACAAAAAAGATCTGACCCACTGAGGTTATGATACAGTGAGATATGCTCCCCATGTCAATGACACTAGATTCATAATGGGTCTGAGAGTTTTTAAACATGCTTTTGTAGGCTTTCAAAGATCAGTTTCCCAATGCAATCTCTTTTTTTGGCTTCACTAGTTCTGTTGAAATTAGTTTTGATTGCATGTCTATATTGAGGCTCAGTGGAGCTGGTAGTCTATCTCAAATGAAAGGAATAATAGGGTCAATGGCATGTTTGGTAGTGTTCAGCTGTGCTGGCAGAGAGGTGTGCATAACATGGTTCTAAGCAGTGCTGTTAGTCTTTGCTTTCTGAACCAGACAGACCCTCCCTTGGTGTGTCATTCTGCAGCATATCCTAGCTTCCTCAGAACAGGAGTGTGAGCTGGCAGTTAATGAGAAATGCTGGAAGCTGTGTCCCAGGAGATGATTAAACCCCATGAGCCAATTAAAAGAAGTGTAATTGCACAGCAGGGACAAGTTGTTAAACAAGCTAGAGGTTATTGTCCTGCAAGTCAACGTACTGGAACAGCCAAGAAAAACCTACCAGGAAATCCATTGGTAGGGCAGTTTTCCTTGGCCTGAGGCTTCTCTTAAAGAAATTCAGGATTTAAGGAGTAGTGGGCTAACACGGCATTCTGACTTCTGTCTGATTTCTGAGTGCTATTAAGTATTTAATGAGGAGAGATGCAAGAGAGATTTGGAAAGCCTTGGCTGCATTTGTCAGTTGAGCTATCTAGATGCCAGTGTACTGGAAGTATAAACTGTTTTACTAGCAGCATTGTCATTCACCATGCTGGGGGACAGTCACAGTGATGGGTGGTGGTGGTTGGAGACTCACTTTGGCGGAGGATGGAGGGGGACATCTGCTGACCTAACTTGTTGAATCGGGAAGTCTGCTGCTTGCCTGGAGCCTGGATCCAAGATATCACAGAGGGATTGTCAAGACTTGTCCGGCCTTCTGACTACTATCCCATGCTGCTCATCCATGTGGGCACCAATGATACTGCCAGGAGAGACCCTGAGTGGATCAAAAATGACTACAGAACTCTGGGTGCTGAGGTGAAGGGGTCTGAGGCTCAGGGCATGTTTGCTTCCATCTAATCAAGGGAAAGGGCCCAGGCAGGAATGGGTGCATCCTGCAGATCAATATCTGGCTGTGCAGCTGGTGTTGCCAGCAGGGCACAGCTTCTCCAACCATAGGATGTTGTTTCAAGTTGAAGGATTGCTGGGAAGAGAGAGGATCCACCTGATGAAGAGAGGGAAGAGCTTCTTTGCAGATAGGTTCACTAACCTAGTGAGGAGGGCTTTAAACTAGGTTCATTGGGGGATGGAGACCAAAGCCCTCAGGTACATGGGGACATGGGAGACAAAGAGGAAGAGCAAGCAGGAGGGGGCAACAGAGGACGTGTTCACATACTTCCTGAGAAATCTGGGCAATCAAGTAGTTACCTTAGGTGCCGGTACACAAATGCATAGAGCCTGGGAAACAAGCAGGAAGAACTGGAAATACTTGTACAGTCACAGAACTATGACATGATTGGAATAACAGAGAGTTGTTGGGAGCTCACATGACTGGAGCACTGTCATGGATGGATATAAACTGTTTCATAGATTTCATAGACATTAGGGCTGGAAGGAACCTCGAAGATCGTCTAGTTTAGCCCCCTGCCCAAAGTGGGTTCAGGAAGGACAGGCAGGGGAGAAGAGGAAGAGTTGCACTTTATGTAACAGAGCCATATGATTGCTCAGAGCTCTACTATGAAACTGGAGATAGGCCTGTTGAGAGTCTCTGGGATAAGGTTAGAGGGGAAAGTGACAATGGTGATGTTGGGATGGGTGTCTGCTATAGACCACTAGACCAGGAGGAAGTGGTAGATGAGACTTTTTTCAAACAGCTAGTAGAAGTTTCCCAGTTATAAACATTTGTTTGCATGGGGGACTCAATCACTCTGACATCTGCTGGGAGGGCAATACAGCAGTGTGCAAGCAATCCAGCAAATTTTTGGAGAATGTTGGGGACAACTTGGTGCAAGTGCTGGACCAGCCAACTAGAGGCCATGTTCTTCTTGACCTACTGCTCACAAATATGGAAGAATTCCATATTTTCGTCGCTGACTTGGATGAGGGGGTGGAAAGCAAGCTATCCAAGTTTGCTGATGACACCAAACTGTGGGCTGAGGTGGGGACACCAGCGGAGAGGGAGAAGCTGCAGCAGGATCTGGGCCGACTGCAGGAGTGGGCAGACAGGAACAGGATGGGATTTAATGTGGACAAGTGCAGGGTGATGCATCT